>JPYR01000286.1:16062-27959 GCA_000775305.1 Belgica antarctica
AATGAATCGCATTATATATAAAAAAAAACTAACGAAGTCTATGCAATGTAAACACAACTAATTTTAATTCCAGCTATGACTTTATTTCAACAAAATATCTGTCGGATGCACAAGAAACCACTTCCAACTGTTAATAATTTCAGTAATATTATCGTTTTAATGTTTTAATGGTGTAAAGGAAAATAAAAGTCCTTCAAAGGGCGCCGCTAAAACAATTTTCATCACTTCTGCTAACATCAACTATAAGACAGTCGTGCGTAAACTTAGTTGGACTTGATGTAGTTGTTCTCGAAGGTGTCGAGTTTGTTGTTGATGAACGATGCTTTGTTGCGCAGCAGCTTGATCTGGCGCTGGTTGGCCTCGAGGTGGTTCAACGAGTTCTCGATATCCTTTAATTCGGTGTTCATGTCGCTTTGGGCGTTGTCGACAAGCCGGCAGAGACGTGCGAAGGTGCTTGAGAGTTCCCTGTGAACAAAATGCGTTAATTACACTCAAAGTCTTGTAGTTAGAATGT
This sequence comes from Belgica antarctica, assembly GCA_000775305.1. Taxonomy (NCBI): domain Eukaryota; kingdom Metazoa; phylum Arthropoda; class Insecta; order Diptera; family Chironomidae; genus Belgica; species Belgica antarctica. Next base: position 16,577 of record JPYR01000286.1, read on the forward strand.
TCAATTAACATACTGTTGAACTTGATGGCTGCAGTTGGCGGACGTGAGGTCGACGATCAGCTTCAGCTTTCGCGTTGCGTGTCTCACGTATTGGTCCTTGAATTTGCGTTCTTTCGCCTTGTTTGTCCATGACAAGCGTTCATAAGCGTATATCGAGAGATAAACACCGCCGACGCCGAACAACACACGCCATCCGATCGTTTTGAAGAGCTTGTGAAAGAAATATAATTATTAGAAAAAATTTAGATGTAAACATTTGGCGAAACTCACGATTCCAGCGATGATCAAGCCGCCAACGGTCCCTTGTGACCCGATTGAAGCCGTTGCGATGCGAGAAATCAGCGAAATATGTTCGTTTGTCGTGAATTCACTGCCGAATTGTGGCATCAGCGTCATTGGTGAGTTCATATCTGCCGTCGGTGTCATCGCTGTCGAGATCTGGAAGAGATCACTAGCCGTTAGCCAAGAGAAACATGAAAAATTCCAAGTCACTTACATTCAAGTTGCCATTGTTGCGATATTTGATTGACTTTCCGTTCTTTCCAGCTGCCTTTCGTGCGTTAAATCTTTGGATGAGCGCTGTGATGCCCCATGAGAAGCGGAACTCAAGCTCTTCTTGGAAATCGCTGCACAAATTCTGACAGTTCAGCGTGTAAAGCATCTCGAACGGTTGGTTACGCGATGTGACGATTTGAGTGGTTGCTTCCTTGATCTTCTCTTTGGGCACGAGCGCCGTCATGCGGTCTGTCATCTCCCGTTGTGCTGTTTCAATGTTCATCGCTAATGCGGTCGACAAGCGAGCGCGTAAGTTAGATCCAAGTCCGTTCTCGACATATCCGTTCATTTCCTTCTTGTAAACGTTCAAAACAAGTGCGTCAGTGTGGAAGGGCAAGTTGAACTCGTCCACGAGAACGCTCAACCGCCAAATTTCTTCGTTCAACGCCTTTGACACCTTCTGTTCTACCTCTTCGACCATATTGTGGATTTTCATCTTCATTTCGCGCGTCACGACCATCAATTGCGTCTCAGTGTTGCTGATCTTGTCGGTCAGGAATTTTTTCTGTTCGAGTTTTTGATTGCGCAAGTCGTTGATTCGCTCGAAGATTTCGTCCAACATCAAACGCATTTCGCTGAAATTCAGACAATCAATGACTGTCCACTTGAAACGCCGCCAAAACTCACTTTGAAATCGCTTTCCCTCGGGAACTGTGCTGCTCAAACTTTGTTCGCACCGCGCTTTTGCTGATGCACTCCTCGAACTTCCGTTCGAAGTCTTGGAACTCGAAATAGCGGCTCTGAAAGCCTTCGGCTAAGGCACCGGTGTGAGCTGGCAGCCCGTTGGCTTCCTGGAGCCGACCCTGCAGCGTTTCTCTTGCTGATACAAAGAAAACACGCTCTTCAGCCTCTTTCACAGAGTTTACTTTCAGTTCCTTCACGAGGAAATCGATGCAACGCTCCTGGTGCTGAGCTTTGACCTGAAAGTTAGAGAAAATCGTGAGAAATTTTAGGATTTATTAGAAACACCGAATTGTGCAACGAAAATGCAAGTGCTAATCTATTCAATGCCATAGTTCACCCAAAAGCACTAAGCGGGTAAGCCTTTACCTTCTCCAACTCTTCCTTCTTTCCATGTTTCCAGGATTATGAAGGTGCGTGAAGGAAAATTTCACGACGGAAAATTGAAAATTCGGTCGATGGGAAATGAAGTCAACTTACAGATTCCTGGAATTCAGGTTCGGATGCACTGGCGTCCCATCGGTTGTTCAGCACAAAGATGTTCGGCTTCGAGATTTTCGTTGACACAGTGTGGAAGAAGGTTTTTTCCTAGAAAAAAGCGAATGAAAAGTCAGATTTGATGTAAGCAAACCAATAAACAACTAATTAACTCACTGCACGTGTCATTGTTGACTCAGCGTTTAGCACCAGCACAAAAACGTCGGCGTTTAAACAATGATTGTCGATCCAGTCGTCCAGGTTTTCAGAAACGTCAACACCGGGCGAGTCGACGAACACGACGTCGTCACGCAACAAGCCGCAGCGTTCTCGCGGCCAGTAAATGCGAACGAGTGAGCTTTCACACAACTTTTCCTGGCAAAGAGCGTTTGCGAGTTGCTTGACCGACTAAAAATAAAGAGATGCGTCAGATTTGCGTCATTTGTGCGTTCCAAAAGTACTCACTGTCACATTGAATCTCTCTTCCGACCCTTCTTTGACCAGATAAGCTTCGTGCCCATCGACACCTTCCACTTGACAGAAGCAGTTCGTGGTATGTCCGATTCCACTGGGCAGAATTCGATCGCGAAGCATAGCATTGATCACGGATGACTTGCCATTCGATGTGCGCCCGAAAAATGCGACTTTCATGTGATCACGTGCGAGAACTTCGCGAATGTTGTTTACCTTAATTACGTAGCTGTGAAATGTCTCCACCTCAGACTTGTTGACGATGTCGCTCTGGCCTTGGTTCTCGGAAAGTGCTAAAAAGAAATTTTCTCAGCTTGAGTTTCCTGGAAGTCAGTGGAGATCTACCTTCAATAAAGTTCGTCGTTTCGACCACATAGTCGCTGATGTCACCGAAGATATCGTTGATGTTCTTCTTGGCTTTAACGAAGATCTGCAGCGGCGAGTTGACATTGTGAGGTTGTCGAGTGTTTGCGTCCACGAGAGAGTCGTAGCCGTGACCAGTAACCATTGACATTCCGCGGTTCAGGTAGTTAGTGGCCATGTCGCGATGAAGGGGAGGATAAAAATGTTGAACTCAATTAGACGGAATTTCGCTCGGATCAATATTTCACTTTTGTCTGCGGTCACCAGCGATACAACAACAACAAATTGATTTTTGATAACTTAAAAATGTGCTTTTGATATTTAGCAGGATCAGAACTGAAAATGCAAGAAGAACGAAAGAGAGAGACGATAATTAATAATAAGCAATTTTGGGTAGTCAGCCAGTGTTCATGACGAACACAAATAATAAAGAAAATAAATGCGTCAAAAAGAAAATCGAGAATTTCGAGACGACAAAGATCAGAATACGAACCTTCTTGGGGCTCTCGAGGCTCATTACACGGTACTCGTAGCGGAATCACTCAGCTTTGCTGTTATCACACGCTGCACCGCTGTTTTTAAGAATTTTCACTTCGAATTTGCTTCTCGGCTCGAAATCGGAGCTAAAGTGATGTAACTCGACAGTTCTGCTGGAAAACAAGCGACTGGAATATCACAACGATGATACTGCTTGACTGTGTGGTCGGTTTTCGCCGTATCAATGAACAGGCCGCGGTAAATCGAGCTGATGCGGGCGGTAAATCGCGAAAGTTAATAAAAAAGAAGTTGATAAGGAAGGTTTCTTAAGAATGACTTTGTGAAGGTTTGCAGTCTTGACAGGTTAAAACGTTTTATTTAAATTCAGAAAATCCGTTAAATTTTATTAAAGCTTTGAAAAGCCAGGGAGAAAACACTCGCTAAATTATTTTAAGTCAATTTATAAAGAGATCTTAGCTTGAGCCTTTGACGTAGTGAATGCTTTCGTGAACTCGGAGATCTCCAATGATGCGGAAAGACTCTGCACAGAACGGAAAGTCGCAAAAATACGTGTTTTCGCCGAGATGAATGCGAAGATGCTTGTTGAGATCTAAAAATAGATGAATTGAATAAGGATCAAAGCTCAATAAAGAAGTCACTCACCGTTCTTTTGTGCGTAAGACTTATGGCAGTACTCGCATTGATGTGGCTTCGATCCTGAGTGAACAAGCATGTGTCTGGAAAGTGCGTAAGAGCTGTAAACAGCGCGATCACAGATATCACAAACGTGAAGCTGTCGGGATCCTTCGTGTCGTTTCAGATGATCGGATAAAACTTTCTGGTGTTTGAACTTCCTGTCACATTGAGGGCAGCTGAAGGGCTAAAATTATAAAATATTTAAACTTCCTCCTTAAACTGTTATTAAATTATTCTTACCCGATCAGCAGAGTGAACGTTTTTATGGCTATTAAGAAGATTGTGACTGGAGAAGCTCCTAGAACAAAAAGGACACTTGTATTTCTGCCCGTCGATATGTCGTCTGATGTGACCGTTAAGCGCCGATTTGCTTCCAAATCCTTGCCCACAGCGCGGGCAGCAGAATAAAGCTTCTTTCTTGTGAATGAATCGGATGTGATCGTCGAGTAAAGTTGGCTTGCTGAACTTTCTTCCGCATTCAGGACAGAAGCAGATCTTGCTTTGGTTTTTTCGGTGATTTCTAAGATGATTGATGAATTTGTCGTCGTACGCGAAAGATTTGTGACAAACCAAACATTTGTGCGTTTTGATCTTCTCGTTGTGAAACTGTGTGTGTTCCACCAGCTTTTTCATCGATGTTATTGGAGACGGGCAGAGACTGCAGTACATTTTTCCTGAATCAACGACGTCTTGGTGGACCAGAAGGTGTTTGTTGACTTTCTCTTCATCGTGGTCGGTGAACGAACAAAAGCTGCATGAGAGTGGCATCGGCTCTGGAAGCTTCTCGAACATGCCTGCTATCCCGAGGTTGGCTTGCTTCGTGTTAATGATCTTGACGTCTGGCGTTCGAATGATGTGCTGCTTCTCGATGTGACGAACCAAGTCATGCTTGGTCTTTAGATTAGCTCCACAGTGGTCACATTCAAAGTTTCCGCTATGTCTTCTCAGCTGGTGTCGCTTCAGCGAGCCCGGAGTTGCAAAGTTAAATTTGCACAACTCACAGAACGCGCCTTTCTTCGGCTCCACTTTAGACACAACTTCTGTGTTGATGATTTCTATGGAATACTGTGGTGTCGGTGGTTCATGGAATTCTTCTGCAATTAAACTCTCGTCCAGTGCTTCAACACTGTAGTCAACTTCGACAACTTCGTCTTTCATTTGCGTCTCGACAGCTTCGAGTCCTTGCCGCAGCTCGTAGTCGTTCATCAAACTGAGATCTCTCAAGTGAGTGGCATCCACGATCAGTTCCAAGCACTCCAAGCAGCAGTGCTGTGGCAATTGCGGAGTTTCATGTCTTTCAATCTCAATTGGGCAGATTATTTTGACTAAATCAGCGATGAGGACACCGTTCTTGAACTGGAACAGACCCACTGACTCGGCGGTCATTTTCAGGCACAGTCGGCAGAGCTTCTCGTTGTCGTCCATCCCCGGAACAATTTTACAATCCAGTCTAGATGTAAACAAACTTTTTGGCGCAACGGAGGTGTTCAAGAATAAACTTTATCTAAAGCAAGAATAAGCTATATATAACAAGATACAGCACGTCGAAAAAACCCACCTTTCTGGGTGTAAAACCGGTAACCAGAAGATATTTCCGGTGGAAATATATATTTTTGCTTTTCCGTGATCTCCAAGTCATGGCGGAAAACTCAAAATCGGAAAAAACAGCCCAGACTTGTTCCGTCACTTTTGGTCGGACCCAAAACGAAAAAAATCTTCCAACTGTGACGGAGCTGGTCTCGTTGCAGCGGCTCGTTGCACTTGTCGCAAACGTCGTCGTCGTAGTCGCATCAAAACTTTCTTCACAGAGAAATTCCGTATGGGCTGTGCAGACCTGAGCCAATCCGATGGTTCCAGCTCACTGTTGATGCTACGCACGTCTATTTGCTACTTTCCTGTCGTTTCTGACTGTTTCGGTGAAATTTTTGTCGTGTTATGTTGAAATTTGTTTGGCTGAGTTGCGAAATTTTCTGACGATTGAAGGAGAAAATTAATTATTGTCCGAATTGCACAAATAAAGTCTTTCTCACCTCAAATTTCACCGGCTTCCTGCTTCTGCTGCTGTAGATTATGTTTTTGAGTCAAATCGGCACTTTTCGCTCAACGTTAACGATAATTCACTTGGGTTCGTTCAAAAATGACGGAAAAGGTCTGATGTGATTTTGCGTTTTCCGCCATGTCGGTGACGTGGAGATCATGGAAAAGCAAAAATACACTTTTGACGACCGTTACGGTTTCTTGGTCCAAAATTGTGATTATTCTCGACATGATACATCTCTTTAGATAGAGTTATTCTTGAGGTGCTCGATAATGTCCCGTGCGCGGATGAAAGTCGTTCGAACTGCGTGAATTCGTGAATGAGTGAACTTAAGTGAAATAATTATTGTGTTTACGGTGAACGAAAAGGTTTCTTAATGAATGGTGAGTGCTGGCCGCGGAGAGAGTGCTGATGGTTTCGTGGCCGAGAGTAGGACGCGATCGCCCGCCGGTCCGAGCGAGGATACGGAAAAAATGTGATTTTGACTAAAAGTCCATGTTTTGCCTGTTTTGAGGGTTCTTTGTTTTCGAGATGCATCTTGAAAGGATGACTTTCGGTTTCCCTCCGAGAACTGTGTGACAAAGCCGCGTCTGCAGACAGCGTTCGCGCAATTTGACTCGCGATCGGATGCGGAGATTTTTTTTCGTTTTAGCGACTGTAAATAAAGATTCTTTGCGCTAGTTAAAGCTGCACTCGAGAAGGTCAAAGGATGAAGCAAAGGATCGATGGAAACAGATAAGAAGACAAGTTCCATCCATGAATACGTTTCAACGATGTCGATTTGACCAGCGACTGATGCGAAATACGAGAAATCCTTGCGAATTCCTTTGTTGTGAGCGGCGCACTTCCTGCATCAATAACGCACTCTGTGCCATTGCAAAAGACTAACCAAGTGACATGGGCGGAGGAAATCGAGCAAGTGACAGTGACAGAAGATATCGCGATAAGGGAAAAACCTGATAAACTCAGTGCGACTTTCTCGCGGTTCTCCTTTGTGACTGCAGAGCCGTTTGTGCAAATTAAAGCTCGCGAGTAGCGGCGATAGCGGTAGATTCATTGAACAATAGTCATTGACGTGGTAGTCTAGTGAGTTTTGGAGGGAAGAGCTGGGTTTGGTGGTGCTTCGAGGAAGCCGGCTCAGCAAGGATTCAAGGATTTCAAAGTATTACGCATCGGAATTCGTTGACTTAAAATAGAAATCTGCAATCGCTCTTCATTCTTAAGATTGATTTAAGAACAGTTTTGGTCAAGCTACCCTTGAACTAGAGGAAGCGCTAACTAAATGAGCGCAGCATAAAAGCTCGAGTAAAGCTTGTAAAATTCAAATTTTCATCCGTTAGTCGACTCGATCTGCATTACCGACGAATCTACGTCAAGAATCACCGCTGACGCAAGGGAATTGCTTATGTCTAGGCATTGGTAGCCTAGTGCAACACGACGCTGAGGGTGAAACAAAACGTTCCCCTAACTTTTCACCTTCTTCGCCGTAAATTTTGATTAATCAAATCACGGCGACACGCTTTTCCCCTTTCCAAGAACAGCAAATGCGAAAAAGGAAACTTCGAACCCTTTTCTTGGAACTGCTTTGCATGAGTCGAAGGGGATTTTTCTTTCCTGGTTGCTATTAATAGCGCCACAAATGGCGATATTGCCTTTGAGGGTATCGATTATTCTAGGGTTTTGGCTTTCCCGAGTTGAGCGCAGGCATGAGAATGCTTTTCTTTTTTCGGGTGTTGTGCCTGATGTCCTTGGGACTGATTGGATCAAAAGGTCAGATCTTGATTGTATGTGAGCTCTTCTTTGAAGCATCCGTAAGATTGCGCCAAAATTCATTAACTTCGCATCCCTAACTTCCTCCTTTCGCCTACCCTTATCACCCTCGAGCAGCTTCGGAATAATTTTCAGCCCAAATTTTATCCATTCTCGTCTCCCACTCGGGATGTCACTTTTTCACTCTCGCTTACCGTACGCGTGTGTTTGTGCGTTAAAAGATGTCATTGAAAATTTCCCTCGCCGCGTCGGGGGTGGAAATGACGAAAATGTCAAGGTGGAAAGACATGTAGGAGAAAAAGTTTGCTTTTCTTCTGCATAAGATGCTCGTGGCACGCCGAAAAAAGCGAAAGGAAAATTTAGACTTCTGATCCGGAGGTCAAAAAAACATATTTTGTCTTTTTTTCGCTCGAGCATGTTTGACGATAACTTTTTGTGCCATCCAAAGCCATGAAATCATCAGCCTGGAAAATGGATTTTAATACGTTTCATCCTTCAAAAGTGACACATTTTTCTAACATTCCTCTCGTCTCAATTTTTCATCTTTCTTCCTTCTCGTCCCAACAGATATCGGCGAGTTGATTATAAAAAATAATCCAGTGGAGTCACTGCGAAACATCTCGTCCTCAAAATTCAAATGTCGCCGGTGAGTACCAAACCAACTTTAACTGTATTTTAATGTGAAGAACGGTCAAACGGGATGGAAAGGATCCACTCCCCCCGAGTTTTTAATGCATATTTGAATGATTTTAATGATTCGACGATTCGACGATTCGAAGCATCGGTAATTGATGGTAGACCGATGATTATGAAGTTTTAATGAGAAAGAACGATCTAGGGAGAACCCATTGATGGAGAACATATTTAGAATGAATGTGTTGTTATTCGACGTAGCTCACGTACAAACCCCTATCTAGGACACTTAACCCACATTGATTGAATATTAACGTCTTGATTCTTCGCCGAGCATTCAATTTTCCTTAACCTCCATCATAAGCTCACAATTTACGCCGTTCTTCGACATAATTCACGAACCTCTCCCTTCGAGCTCGCATCCTTAACATAACCACCGTGACATTTTGATGTGGGAAAACTTGACAAATCGCCCATGACCAGCAAATAGACTCGGACAATCGTCTCAATTTGCGGGATTGATTCATTGAATCTCTTTTTCACTCTCTACGGGACACTGAACCTTAATCCCAATTGAAAGCATTTTAAAATTGAAAAATCAAATGAAAATCAAATTAAGTTCCGATCCCGCATTTGTGACAGAGTCCGTGCTGGACTCTCAGTGATGGAGATGAAATATTGGGCAAAATATTTTCGTTCTTCTTTCACGACCGAAGAGATCCGGAATGTTCATGATTTTTCGGGATATCGGAGGATGATCGATGCGAACAGGCGAGAAAAGAAAGCAAAATGCAATTATCCTAATTCACAATGAAGTTTAAGCTGTCGGGGTAGGGCGCAGCAATAAAGTGAGCCTCGTTCGCCAGATGGGGTGAGAAAGTTAAAAAGGTTTTATGGCTTTCGATACTGGGCCGAGAGTGAGAGGGAGAGTTGCGATGCGGGCGAGTGAATGCTCGCACACACAACACCCCGACAGCAATGATAATTTCCAATTAAATCGAAAATTTATGAATGTACACAATCTAACAGGCCGATTGGCAACAAACAATTGTGATGAACATTAACGCACTTTGCCTGTCAAATATACGAGGACTGCTGCGAAGCATTTCAATCGAAAAACGATTTACACAATTTTTTCTGCCGCTCGTTGGTTTCGGGTGATTAAAAGGCGATAGAGAATCGTGATGAATTTTTGGGCGCTGTTTTGGTCGTGGGGTAAAAAGAACATTTTTCATTGATGAATAAAAACCTCCCGATTTGTCCTGGACCGGGAACCGGCAGGGGCCTTGCTTCCGAAAACTGGATATTCCAACGGCAACAATAGATATTTGATTAATTATTTAAATTAGTGTCCGATTCGAAGGGATGGAATCATTAAATCCGGTTGAGAGGGACAAAAAGCTTTTTCTTTTCCATTCATTCTGCGTTTTCTGTGATGAAAAATTGCCTCAAATTTTTATTATTCAGTCTTTTGTGTAAATGATGACCCCGAGAGTTCACCAGCCGTGGGACAGAAACGGGACAGAGCGAGCTAATGGCTTGGGACGAAATTAAACTTTTGAATCGGCCAGCATGAAATTTTTATCAACAATTATGTGGTTGCGATTGCAGAGGCTAAGTTAGTCAGGTTAGGGGGCTGAAATGGCTCAACAATGCAGCTTGAAAGGCATATCAGACTTTTCATTTTAAAGCCATGTCAGCATGTTTTTAAGAACTTGTTTCTCATTACTTACAAAACATTTCTTCGAGTACACCCTTTGGCAACGTTCCTGTCAAGTCAACCTCCTTAATTCGGCCAAGTCATCAAAGCTTTTCATCGGAACTCACTGAACTCGAAACGAAACACAACTCAAACACACAGAAAAATACACGATAATAATCGACAAAGAAGACGCGCAACGATGAAGCCATTGTACAAAAGGAGCCCGGCAGGCCCTTAAAGCAGACTGTGCCGCGTTGACCAGTTGCCATTCGGTGAAATGTGTGTGCAAGAGGAACACCTGTCAAAACATTTGTTTGATATTAACGTGGCTCGTGCTCTACACATCAACAACCAAAATCGAGATCGTGAAACTCTTTTTCTCCGTTCTTGCGGCTCGATGGAAGAAGAAACGTAAACGTTTTGTTGTGTTTTCTCCCTCGATTGCAGCTCATTGACTCGGCTTTTATGTGCGATCATCGCTCTTGAGTCGCTGGATTTACATTTTAAGACACAATTCTCGGTTTTGAATTCGATTTTTATTTACTCCAACGCGAACCTGAACGACTTACACAACATGAACATCCCCGAGAAGCCACCGAAAAGAGATTTTCGAACTTTCTTTGTTTCAAACAGTGAAATTGTTGACTCGGAAATTATGGGAAAAGAAATAGAAACATGAGAATCCGAGCTCCCCCTGATGGCGCATAAAGAGCTTTTCACCAGAAGCTTAACAGAGTATGAAATCGCTTCAATGTTGCTATACATTCTCGATACCAGATAAAAAACACTACGCGAAGCAGATTGCAATGAGTGGAAATGAATAAGTTTTCATATAAGAATATGCCGTGAAGTGCAAAGGCATTTATAATGTTTTTTTTCGACACTGCTGCTGCCTGCAAACGTGAAAGAAGCAAAGCACAATCAAACTTTAATCCAATTGAACACAAAATGCTTTCAAATAAGGATTAAGAGAACGCTTTCAAACTAGATTCTGAGTGGAAAGGAACGAGATGAACAACAAAGCGTTTTGCATTTGTTATTGCTAGGATGCAAGCAAGGACTTTGTAAAGACTAGAAGCAAGTTTCATGTCTAAAAAACGAGATTTAAGTTTAAAAACGAAGTTTGAAGTGTGAAAAGCCAGTTTATATTCAAAAATAGTTGTATAAGTTCAAGTTTTTGAAAAGTTTCATCAAAACTCGGTTTAAGAACACCTGAAACAATGTAAAAGCGGTGCTAAATTGTAATAGTCTAACATCGAAAGAAGTTTATGGCCACAGGCAATGCTAAAGACCCGAAACAACCAAAGCAGACAGAGACCCATCGATCGACGAAATGTTTCAACTTCTCTTCGACTAGTTTTCGGGGCAAACGGCAATATAAATAGGGTAATAAAATCCATGTCATGAGCTCTCTGAGTGTGTGTTTGTGAGTGAGTGAGTGCGCCTATAACACTCACACTAGGCTGGAGTGCCGACTGCAACCGACTCTGACTCAACCAAACACTTTTCACTCGAAAAAC
>JPYR01000286.1:32504-46154 GCA_000775305.1 Belgica antarctica
TTCTGCTCTGACATTCCATCGTCGCTTCCCTTCGCCAACAAGAAACTCTTATGCAATGCCTTCCGTTATGAAATGGGATTTGTGCATTGTCACTTTATTTCTCGTTCAATACCTCCTTTGATTGCCTTTCGTTTTGCTACAGTTTCTTCGCCCTGGATTTAATGGCCTGACATTTGTTACGAGAGGCTGCGTTCTTTTGCTGCTTCTTGGGAAAGGGAAGGAACTGCTGAATGTGCTTTCATAATCGGATCAAAGTGAAAAGTACAATGACAATGAATTAAGTGGCTCAACGTTCGCTCGTTGCGCCACTGAAAAATTAAAATTTCTCTCGCTGCTCTGTCAGAAAAATGTGTTGAGCCTGCCAAGTATGCGATGGCATGATGAACGGAAAAGCTGAAAGCTTTTATAACGAATTATGACAAGTTTTAATGATGACGGAACGCGAGAAAAGAGAAAATATCTCGCGCTAACGGAAGAAGCGAAAATAAACGGAATGAACAAGCGAACCCGTCATACAGACAATGAAAAACGACGTTACATCCGCAATAATTTGTTTGTTTTCATTACTCTACGGGAACGAAAAAACGTTGGAACAGGTCAGGGCAAAATCTGCTGTGCGTTTCGGCTGATGTCTGCTTTTTGTTGCCTCTTTGTTATCGAAACCAACAACATACGAGAACGAGAGACAGACAGCAGCAAAGCAACCGGACAATGATGCGATTTCGATGGTGATATTTTGTCTGGAACGGATTTATTTCCGTAAGCACACACATGGTGCTCGTTTGCTAGACTCGTTCGTCTTTTTTGTGTTGTCCAAACACTTCCTTCGTGATCAACAGTTAGAAATTGAGCGCTTTTGTGAACGTCAGAGCGGGCCAACGAAGCGAGGTCAAGTTTAATTATAATCTTTTTATTGATAGGTAAATTGTGTTGAGCAACGTCAATCACTCGGGCGGCCTTCTTGTTCAAGTCGTGGTTGGTTGGAAAATTTTCTTTTTCAAATCATTTCTTCATTCGACACAGCTGAAAGTCTTCTTTATTTAAAATTCATGTGCACAATCGAAAGTCTAGCCAAAATAATTTTCCACACCTTGTTCAAGATGGCATCGATCAAACCGATATTAAAACGTGGAAAAGGAGTTCTCGATGGCACATGTAAAAGCGTTTACCAATCGAGAACTCGAGCGCGTCTGTTGTTCACAATTTATTGTCTGTTGATTGAAATTTTTAACAAAAACAGTTTCGTTTATGATTTATGAATAAATGCGAAGAGAGTGAAATTGAAGAAAAAAGTGTGTAAAGGTCCAATTAAATATGATCAATGGCTCGTTTTGGGACTGCTGATGATGGCGAATGTGGCATGAAATTTAAGTGGGCTTGTTCCGTGCCCGTCTGTGCATGTAAATGCGAAAAAGGCTGATTAGAAATTTGAATCCAATAATGGTGCACGTTGCACACTGCAATATGCTGGATCAAAGGCAGCACAGACAAAGGGAGAAATCGTCAATTGTTAATGGCCGTAAATCAATAGTGAAAGGACAATTAATGACCTATGGAATAATGTTTCAATTCCATGAATAACGCTAGACATACAAAAGCCAGGAGAAATGTGTGCAAAACGGGGCGAGAGCAGATTTTTGTGTGCGGTGACGAAAGTCGTCCTGGAGAGACAGAGAAGCCAAAAGGTGCAATGTGTTGTCGTTGATTGTGCCTTAAAGAAAGAAAAGTTGCAATTTTTCACTCCGAAATCCAATTCCTCAAGACCCCGAATCGATGTGCAGATGTTTTCATTCCAATTTTATTACCGTTGCGACGCGAAAGCGAACGAAAAATGTTTTTTTAATGTAGATGATGCGGATTTCGGGACTCAAAGGGAAATTTCGGTGCACATACAAGACGTTTGTAGTAGTTTTAAAAGTCTCGTTTGATTTGCATTTGCTCAAGATGTAAGGAGCCCCGTTTGGCATGTGCCTTTCGTATTAACTTTTTCCTTCTTTTCTTCCACATCGTCTGCGAAACCCGGTCGAGCAACAAAAGGCAGCAAAAGATGTTTTTTTTTGCACAACAAAGTTCTGAAATTAAACTTTTAGTCTCACAATTGATTTTTTTCTTACTTCCAAACTTCTTGTTGTTCCTCAGAACTTTGACTCGATGTGTATATTTTTAGATTTTTTCTTTTCTTTCGGGGTTGATGTCTAAGAAAAATTAGGGCAGCTGCACTCGACGACAAGAGTTCTTATAATATTCCCTTAAAGACAACAAAAACATCTTGAGCCATGTTGCTTAGGGATATGAAATGAGGCGAAGCGAAAATCAATATTTTGTTTGTTGTAAATTATGAAGAAACGTTGTTCGACCGATGTCTTACGTTAATTACGATGATCAGGAAAGACTACATGTATATTTGTTGATTGAACTGTTTTTCTCATGTTTTAATGAGTTAGATGAGTTTAGTGACTTGTAACTCAACGTTTGACAAGCTAAAATGAATCCGAAAATTTAAGTTGAGACTTTCAAAGCTTGCAGTTTAATCACTAACTCAATTATTCATTAGAATTTCATCCATCAAGTTCACAACAGTAGTCTTCCCTTAAAGCTACCCCTGATCCACAATGCACGTGGTCCTTACAAATTCCCAAACCCGAGACGAGTAATTTCGCATTTTTCAAACTTCAACTTTGTCGTTTGCACCTTTTCGCGCCATTTTGCGTCGAAGTCTGATCGTGTTCTGCTAGATGATGATAACAATGAAAGCCCAGCAATGGGAATTATAATTTATCGCTCCACATTCGCCATGAAAAGAACCAGAAAAAAGGAAGCAAGACGAAAAAATTGTGTATTTCGTTGTAAAATCAATGTTGGAGCGCTTGGCTCATAACTTTTCTTCTTCGCCGCTGTTGCTTCTTGCCGATAAAAAGCTGGAAGGGAAATAAAAAATGTTAATCTTAAAAGCGAGCCACCAGTTGGCTTTTCCACTGCTTGAATTACATTAAGAAGAATAAAAAATTGGTTTGTAAAAAAAGTTTGACGGCGAACGGAATACGAACAGGTGGTTTGGCTCGCTCATCGTTATAGGATTATGAAGCGATTGGGGTTGACTGTTGAGTTGTTGTTTTCATTTCTTTCTCTCTGGCCTTTTTGTTTCTTCGCGCTGCTGTTGTTGATGTGTCTTGTGCCAAAAGGAAATGCGAGAACGCGCGGCATAATGAGAGCGGATTTTGTTTTAAGAACGAAAATTATTCGAAATGTCAAAAGCCAAGTGAAGCGTGGAAGAGAGAACGAGAAAGAAATTATTTATAAACGCATTTTAATGGATCATCCGCTGGCTGCCTTGTGCCTCGAGAAAAAATGTGTTTTGTTGTTGATGATCATGGAAATGAAGGAGGATGATGAAGAGGTAAAAATGATGTGATAATTTGGGAATTAACTGTGGTTCATTTTTGGTTTGAATGTAGGGGAGTGACGTCTAGCATGTTATGCACAAGATCAACTCAATTAAGTGACTCTGTTCATGAGAAATTTCCGAGTGTTTGCTGTGGAGACTTGCTTCGTATAACTCCTGCAAGTTTGCATCGTTTATCACATTACTATGAGCTTAAACAAGCCTGTTGATTTTATCAAGGAACAATGAATTTTGAAGTTCCTGTGCAGGCTAGTCGTCAAGCTGTATCAACCTTGTCTCCAAATAACGAACACAAAAATATATTCTCGACAAACTTAACTCTCAAATTATTTTCCTTCAGTTTTATTTTGTTTCTTTAGCAATATGAAAGCTGAGATGAAGGAAGCACAGTCTGAATGGTGTTGTATGTCGCTAGGGATTGAACAAACGACAATTTATAGCACGCAAAATGATTAAAGAGTCCTTCGTGTTAAGCCCTATTTAATTGACGGATGAGTGAACGACACAAAAAAGAAGGAAAAACGGGGATGCTTTATAAGAACCTGATGCACATATGTCAATGGAAATGGAATACTTCCGTCAATTTCATATTTTTTCGTCTTCCGTTTTTATTTTCCATCCTATTGAACGAATATTTATTTATTTTGGGTATCATGAAAACTGACGACGAGAGTCAATTTTTTCGTCATTGCAGCAACGAGAGATCGTGTCTGGAATGAATTGAGTTGCAACATTAATCCCCGAAGAAAACATGGAAGAAGATTATTAATATTGTGGAAATCTGATGACTCGAGCTTCCTTTTTCCAACCCAGAGATATAAAAGACTGTATTATCGGTGAATGACGGCAGCAGCAGCAGCAAATTTCGAGAATAAGACTTTCCAATCGAGCTCGAAGCGTCTGTTTCACAAAGAATAAGACGAGCATTATCTTTTAAATCATGATGTAAGGAAGCGAGATGGCTGAAGTACGCAGTGTGGGGCTAGAAATTATTGCAAATCTATTTTCCTAGAAATCCTTTTATGTTTCTAAAATGTTTTCTCAGATTTTCCAGTAAACTAGTCCCTAAAAGTGCCATTCAAACCCAAGCTATCTTACAACCCGACACTTCTCGTTCATCACTGGTGAACACACAAAACGCATAAGGAAGTTGAGAGCTCGAACATAGAACAAGAAGGAAAAAACTGTCAGCTGCGCGCATTAATTTTCCGTTTGATGTTTTCTTTTCTTCGCTTGCCTTCAACTTTTTGCGGGTTTTTGAGTTCATTCCTGTCTCACACACACTCAAGCTTCCTTAATTCTTCCGTTTTTGTGTGTTTGCCTTAACATCTCGTTTGGCTTTTTGCTCGAGAGCTAATTATTGTCCTTGCCACTTAATTAGTTCACTTGAAGATTCCCTTCAAATTTGCCCTTCGAGAGGGCAACGTCTGAGAGAGTTTGCGAAGTTTATCGATAAGGGGAGAGTCGAGAAAGGAGTCAAAAAACCTATTGAGTACTTCAGAGCACCGCACATCGCTTCGGTGAAATATTTTTCTGCTCATACAACAAAATTCATTTAAATGCGTTCATTATACTTCCATTGTCTGGTGCGATGAAGTAATTCTTTTTATTTTGGTGTGCTGCGCTGACTCAATTTCAAGCAAATTGTTCGCTGTTATTGTTCTCTGTGCAAGCGAGAATCGCTGTGACGGTTCTTGCAGTTTTGCATTCTTTAGTCTGGGGCGATTGTCGCAAAATGAAACTTTTTTTTATGGCGAAGGGGAAAGTGACGCTAATCCAAGACGAAGCGTTTGCGGGCGGATTGGAGCACTCGAATAGTTTCCAACAACCTTCTTTGCCGCTGTTTTATTGCGCTCAATTCTTCTCTTCTTTCTTTTATGACGTTGTTTTTATTCAGAGCGCTACAATGATGTGCAAATTCATGAACATCTCGAGCGAATGACGGCAACAATGTTGCAAAATGTAAAAACAAGCAGACTCGAGACATACTGCAGTTAATGTATTTCGAGATTATTGTGTTTGGCATTGTGCATGCTCGTTTGTTGTGCAGACAATTTCGTGAACATTTTCGTCTTGATGCTGCTGTCGTTTGGTTGACTGTGACTTGATGCATCAAACATCTGCAAATTTCTCTTTTCTTCGATGCTGTTCGTTATCTCGGTGAGGGAATCGTGGCTTCTTCGATGCATTTTGACATCAGTTTCCGTTTCGTATTAAAGATTTTGCTCTGATTTATTACAACAATTTAGGAATTGGGTTAAATAGCTGATTTTCTAGTTAGGGATGAACGTAAGTGACGTCACTAACATGAAAAAGTAAATTTTGGGTTTGAATTTGAAGATTTTAAGACATTTTAAGTAAGTGAAGACTTTCAAGTCAAAGAGTTTACATTCAAGCGACCCTAGAACATAAACATCAGGACAACACTGAAGAACACCTCCCAATGTTTGATCTAGAGATTCTTCAATCCTTATTTTCTTTGACAATTGTTGACAAAAGAATCTTTACCCCAAGGAAAGAAAAGGTAAAAGTAAAAGCTGCTTTAAAATGGGTCACAATCAAACTAGCCGCTCAAATCGCTCTAACAAGTAATAGCATGAAATGAGCCTTTAATTTTCCTCCGTAAGACGAGCACAAAAGGCTGCGTTGTTAGAAACAAGGAAGTTTGAGAAACTTTCCTTCCTTGGTTATGCTCCAATTGTGACATCGATGATGATTGCTGAATGGAAAAAGTTCCTGTATGATCTCGCCGAGTGTCACAAATCCACGTCGTCAATGCCATACATCGTCGAGAGATGAAAAAAGTAATGAAATAAATTCAATTTTGATGGGAGTGGGTGACACGACATTATATAAGGTTCATAATATTGTTTGGATCTTCGAATAAATCTCGCAGATGATCAGAATCACTCGCCGTTGACTTTATCGTCCTTGTCTCAAATCTAAATTTATCGATATGACTTCTTTCTCTGCCTTTCCCCGAACAAAAGGACGAATAAGAAGGTAGAAAAAAAATCCAACAGAGTCAAAAAGTTCCAGCTCTCGTCCCGTAATCGATTTTTTACGATGTGGCATAATACAGTTTAAATTGCTTCCTGATTTACAATGTTTTTCTTCCTCTTCGCTCATGTGTTAGCCCTTTCTGCTATTTCTGCACTCTCAAAGACTGTATTAAGCGGGAATTGTCCGTCAAAAGTGTGACTTTTGGATTGTGTGCCTTAGAAGAAAGCTGTTGATGTGGAAAATGCTTGTAAAAGCTCTGAAGTTTGAATTGGGTGCTGGATTGAGTAGCGAAAAAGGTTCACTTGAAAGTAAATTTCAAGATTTTTGGTTATTTCTACGAAGTTTGCTTGGTAAAAACCTAAAAACACGTCAATTTACAAGCCTTGAGCACATTTATTTCATCTTTGATCTGTTTCCAAGAAAAAAAATCCTTAGTTCAACAACCTTTCCCGTGACCTACCCCCCAAATCGCCCCACAACTCCGACATTACTAACTGTCTGGACTCGATTCAATGTACTCGCTTTTATGCTTTTCCCACATGACAATTCGGAAGACAGCAAAAGAAAACAACTTTGGCACAATCCCGATAGGGCAGATCTTGATTGTGGACTTTCCCTTCTGCGTCTCTCCGGTTGGCTTTATTTGATTTTCTATTAAGAATCAATTATCGGTGGAAGGAAATGTTTGGGCAAGAAATTATTAACTGAGATTTACCAGAGCGCTCGGTTGAATGCAGTTTAATTTGCTTTTGTGTTCTCTCACTCGCACTCCCCGAACGATAAACTACCTCGAGGCTGATGTCAGTTGCATTGCGATGCCTAATGAAAAACTCTTCTATCATGTTTTCGCCGATTTCTTTCTTCTCTCAACTTCAGACGTTCAACTTAATAGATATTTTTCCGAGAAAGGATCGGCGAAAATAGCCCGGAATCGTTTTTTTCCCTCCGCTTCCTTGCAGTCAAAACATAAATTCCGTCAAATCATAAATTCTTGAGTAAATCTCTCGTTGAGATCTACCAAAAAATGAAGAATCTGGGGCGGGGAAATTTATCAACTGATTAAGATTTGAGATGTGGCTTAAAGCAAGCATTTCATTTGAGCAAAAGAAACTCAAATATGTAAACTTTTGAAGGATTTCGTTAAGCCTTAAAGCATCCTTCGAATAAAAAATTCTTTTCAGTTCTCTCACACTCGTCCCACGCACCTCTTTAAATCTCGGAACCGGCAGCGCCCGACGAACAAAACCATCAATCAAAGTCCTTTGCGAAGCATCTCGAAAACCCCAGCCAGCGCAGAGCGAAACATAAACTCGTCGTTTTGCTAAGCTCTGGGAAAAGTTTTCGTCTTTGAGTACACGATGATTCGCATATTATGCAAATATGTTTTTTCGCACTTTATTTCATTTACATCAAAATAATCGAGCCTGGCTGGTAGGGATGGTTGGAGAGAGAACGATTGCGAGAGAATCGGAACCCGGTATTTATGGTTGTGTTCAACGTGCGCCCCGGATTTATGATGGTATTCACGACCGAACATAAATTTCTCGTGTTTTCTTTTCATTTTTGCATTTGATCGGGTGGCGAGAGCGAGTAGAGTGAGACAAACACTTGAGTACCCACCAGGACATCCTTGTTGATGAAGAGTATCGCTTTCTTACCCCTTTCGACGTACTTCCTCAAGCACCACTACCAGTGAAGAGGGTATCGCGGATTGTTATAAACTCGTGAAAACCGTTTGTCTGCTGCTCTTCATTCTTCTTTCCGCGCGGCGCAAAAACTGTGCAGTTTCGCCCTTACCTATACTGCACTCCACGCTGTGTTTTTTTACGTTATCGCGAAAAATGCTTGCAATTTTTATTTATTCGAGCTGCTTTTGCCGTGCTTGTTTTCGTTCATTGAGGATTGAACGCCGGCGAAAGCAGGTTAAATGGCATTGGCCGTGACAATGTGTGTTCGCCGCGACAGATAATTATAGACACTTCCACGTGGATTTTTTGTTTTCATGCACCTTCGGATGGATTCAACGTTTTTTATTCCAGCTCCGTTTTCATTCTCGGAATGATGAATTTTAATTTAATTGTCATTTCACGAAAGCACTGCTGGGTAAAAAGTTTCTCCAAGGGTTAAATGAAAGCATTCTAGGACGAGTTCTAATCCAAACAAAATTACAACCTCATGTTTGTAATCCGAAGCCTCCATTCGAAGGCCTCCAAAAGAGCGAATGAGTTAAACAAATGTTGACTCAAAACGAAGGAGACACATCGGGAGCTGATATTAAAAACTTTTTTCCAGCTCCAATGTCAGGGTTATGAGATGAAGAACCCGGAGTGGACAAATAACTAAAACGAAACGAAATATTTTCACGTACCATCCGAAATGAAAAGAGCCATAGAGAGAAATGAATAATAAAAAAAGTTTTTGACTGCAAGACGAGAAAGAGCCATTTAGCTCGCCTTGTTTTCCAGTCGCGGAATACTTTTGGGTTTTTTTCACTCTTCGGGGGCATTAATTTGTATGGACAGTAGATATTCCTTTGATCGACTGAAATTTACGAGAGACTCGACCGCATTCATTCGTCTTGACATTTCTTTCCCTCCATCAAGCCCAGCGCGACGAGATTAAATTTCTGTGTTTTTTCATCTCTGGCTTTCTGAAGTCCCCGGGATTGATGGCGTTGGAAATTTGAATATAAAGGACCGACTCGACACAAGAGCCCTCACTGTAGACGATCGTTCTTCACATTTCCCAGAAGTAGTTGTTTGCTAACGAGTTTGCCATCTCATTAATTTCAGAGCGGGCCCGCTGGACTCTTATTTTGTTGTTGGCTCTTATGCACTCGGCTGTGCTTTAAATTTAATGATTATGCCGCGGCATATTTGGATCAATGTGTTTATATTCGTTTTAACTGAAATAAATTTCATCTTCTTGTGTTTTCGGAAGGGACTGTGAGATGCTGGGGTGACGGGGTGTTGGAAAGAAAATTATTAGCTTTAATTGGATGAACTGAAGCTCCTTTTACCTTTAATTAGCACCTTGGAATGTAATTGACCTGACCGTACCTCCAAAAATCGGTGTTAATCAGCGACCAAAAAACACCAGTTCAGCTGCTTACTCTCACGGCCACTGATTATGAGCGTGTTTTCTTCTTATGCCCTCGAGCCAAAGGCGGCAAAGTGCTCTAAATTTTAAGTTATGTGAAGGTACACTCCTCTGGTCAGCTTAACGAGATTGAGGTGCGAAGAAGAAGAACGAAAACGATGGAAAATAATTTATAAAAGCGCCACATATTATTTCTTTCATCTCTCGAGTCTCACATGAAACGCAAAAAATGCAAGCGACGTGAAGATTGCAGTTGAATTAAAGGGCTGTTCACAACGAGATGATGATGAAGAAGGAAACAACGAAAAATCTTTTTCTTTCTTCTCCTCTTCGCGAAGATTTTTGTTGTTTTCGCCGAACGCAAATTTCGTTCTAATGAAAAGAGAGAATACTGCAGCTCGCATGCACCGCTCTACATATTTAATTTTCAAGGATTCTTCAAGCGAAAGTTCCTCGACCTCTCCGTCGGTGCAACGGATATGTGTACGAGACGCCCTGCAATGTAGAAATCATCTGCACACACAATTCGTTCTCCTATTCCACTCACCCCGTCAAAACAAAAATGTTTTTTTTTTGTTTTGTTTTCCTCAGACGCCGTCGATTTCTGGCCGCGCCGTTTTGCGTTTGTGTAGACGTGTCTGCTGTGTTGGCTTGTGCAATTTTTCCTTCAGTCACTAAATGCATGCAATCGCTCTACATGCTTAAGTAGTTGTTTTCCTTTCTGCCTTTTTCTTCGTTCACGATGCACTTTGTGTGCGAGTCTCGATGTGTCTTCTCGCTCTTGTTCATTCTGTGACTTTTTTACGATAAAAATGCATAAATGCAGAATTTGTGGGTTAAAAAAAGAGAATTTAATGATTTTTTCGTCCGTCACAATTTAAATTCCGCTGGGATTACGCTTTTCATTAGCGACATTGTTATGCTTCTCGTTCTCCGATTTTATTAAGTGAAGTTTACATTGCAATAAACACAGCTCAAATCGTAGCAAAGGACGTGGAATAAAATCCGTTTACGGCGACGAGCTAAAAGCACTCAATAGTGCATTCCTTGGAAACGTTGCTTTACAAATTCTGTGTTCTCGTTTGTGTTTTTATATTTCTGCAAACATTTTTTTTTATGTTTTTCCGTGCATCGCTTCACATATAACATCGCGTCAGTTCATAACGAATGAAAAATTGAAGCAATTTTTGGAATGTTCACCCGTCAAATTCTGCGGCGTACCTCGGCGAACGTGCAAATCGTTGCAAAGTAATTTGTTTGATGATGATACTGCTTCAGCATGCAGTTCGTTGTTAATTTTCTTTTTGAGCTTTTCCACATATTTTCACCCAAACGGAGATTGAAAAGCTTTTCGAAAGTTGTTTACAACAAATTAAAGCGGATTTCAGCGCATTTTTCCGCTCGCACACGATTTTATATTGTGTCTATAAATAATGTTTGGGGACGGTTAGATGGGAATGTCATGGGATTGGAAAGAAGAACCTGAAGCTTCCAAGGACTTGTAAGCTTTTGACAGGTGCAAAGCTTAGAAGGGTACAGAACTACATACGAAAGCGTTTTAAGCTTCTTAGTGAAAGCTTCTTCGATTTCCTTGAAGGACGAGCAACTACGAAAAGGGTATGAATCTTGGATTTAAGTTCAAATTATCAATCCCTAAGGGCGCACAACTATGCGATGTACAAAACTTTGATGCTAGTGAAAGCTTTGTCCTTAGAGCTTTCAAAGTTTCTTGCAGCTCAAAATTTTAATACCAAAAGGTGTAAAACTACACCACAAGCTTCAGTTTCTTTGTCAATGTATAATTTATTTTCAAAAGTGACACTTTCTCCCAACTGTCCCCATTTCTCTCTCTTCTCACTGTTTGTTTAACTGATTGAGTGAGGAATTGATGAAAGAAGTAAAAGTATTTAAAATGCAAACACAACCGGAAATACAGAAATTCCTCTGCTTTTTTACAAACAACAATCGTATGTAGAGGAATCTCCAGTGTATACAATCGTAATTAAATGTTCAAATATTAAAATATGTGTATTGCATTAGACATCCACGAAACGGGGAACGGTGGAAAAGAAGACGAGAAGAAAAGTTGTTGTGTTTAATTTAATCTCATTGCGTAAACATCATGTAGTGGAATTTATGAAGAAAGTACGCGCTTAAACATCGCATTCTCTGGTGGTTCTTGCTGGCTCTGCTTGTGCTTGGCATGATGACAGCAAGAATGAGACGGAGGGAACAACGAGCGCTTACAAATGAATGATAAATGAAGACAGATGAATAATGTATGATTAGAGAAATCGTCAACATCGTCGTTGACCTCAAAGTCACAGTAGACTCGGCTTTAAAGCATCTCCCTTGACGAACTGAAGCGAAACAAACTCTGTGCACACAACAATTGTGGACGGTAAACTGTGAAGGTCCAGTTTGAAAGATCAACATTTTGGGTGGCATTCGTGTTTGGTGTCTTAATAATCACATTCTTTCGTTACAACCATTATTCATACAGTTTATTATTCGACAACCGCTCGTTCTTGTTTATTTTTTACTTCATTCTCGCGCTCGGCACTCGTGTGTTTTGTATCCACGCCGAAATGAAGCAAAACAAAAAGCAGCAAAACAAGCACGAGAAGTCTAATAAACTTTTACGATAAACTACGTGTACTCACTCCCCCTTCATACGGCTCCACCGACCGTCAAGAAAAATTCCTGGCCTTCTCGAGAGTCTTCTTGATCTTTTGACTGGGATGCTGTGCCGTTCCTTCTCCACCTCACTCTCTCTCTCATTCGTGTTTTCGGTAGTTTCGATCCCCGTTATGTTGTGTATTTGTGCGCGTATTTTATTCACCATTTCTCTTCATACTTTATTAAGACATCAATTTTTTATGAAGAACTCGCTTTACACAAATTTTTATGTTAATGCTTCTGCGACGTCCGTGTGTAAGTTTGAACGGAATTTGATGGAACGGCGGGGGAAGATGATAGGGCGAGGAAGAAGAACGATGAGTAAAGCGTTTTAATCCCGATGAATGCAAGATAAGCAGGATCAGGGTTTTTTTTCCTTCCCGCTTCATTGTTGCTTACATTTCATTAAACTCTGACGCAGAGAGCAATTGTGGGTGCAAACTTGTAATGATTATGATGCGAGCGAATAAAATGAGTCATAAAGGATGAAGATTATTCACCATTGAAACGACGCAGGCGGATGTCGGCAACTGGAAGCGTTGGCGGGGGTGGAAAAGTTGGAAATTTATTTATCGTCACTTGAAGAATTTAATTACAGCGCGCCTTAACCCTTTTGGCACTTTTCGTTCAATTTAAATCCCGGGAAACGAGGGAACGCTTTCCATCTCTTTACAGCAGCAGACTTCGTCATCGTTTTTTCACAACACCCTTTTTGAGGCTGAAGACAACGTCCATGTCGTTCCTTTGAGAAATGACGTCAACTGGAGATTCAACCGAACTCATTAACTCTTTTTCTCCGCCGCTCCTCGAGAAACAAGAGTCGATGTTAATTAAAAAAAAAAGCGAAGAAATTGTTGAAAACAAAAATATTAAAGAAGGATCCCGCCAAACGCGACCAAAGCAAAATTGGAAAGAATCCGCTTTTGAGTTTTTGTTGTTTCGGAAAAGGTCTGGTTCGCAAATTACGGTCGTCTGAGGGACAGAAGCTTGTTTAACGAGGTGTCCAAGCACATTAAAGTGAAAAATCACAAAACTTTCAAACAAGCCCTGAACAAAACTCGAAAAATCGAAGCAAGTTGAAAGAAGAACACAACAAGAGACGACGACGACGCAAGAAGAAGCCGCACACACACCGCGAGTTTTTTTTCGATTTAATCAAAGAAATATAACACAAAACGTGAACGACCTTAACTAAAGCGAAATTCTTTCGGTCGCGCCAAATTAAATTTTTGATATGATCGCTTCTTGTTTTTTGAGTGATGATGGCTGGCTGATGTTGGAATGTGGAATTTACTGCTAAAAGCTCGTGTTGGAACATAGCGAAAGCTAGTTTCTATATCAAAATATTTGATTTTGCAATTTCTCCGGCTACATATCGATTTTCACACGAAAAGTTTCAGCATCAAAAGCACTCGTAACTCCATACGATCCAAATTTCCTGCAACAGGACCAATGCACTGCCTACT
>JPYR01000286.1:56874-69704 GCA_000775305.1 Belgica antarctica
AAGTCGTTGATGCAAATCCAGTGGACTTTGAACGGTGATGAAAGTCGCGACCGGGATTGCGCGCAAGTTTTTTGTGAAGTTCTAATAACAAATGAAACGTGAAACGCTTGAATAACAAAACGTAGAAATGATTCTCAGATTTTGGGCTACCTTTCCGCCCACAGTGCACGAAAACAGTGGAAAAACAAGGATTAAAATTTCAATAATGTTAAGCACTGCTTGAAAGTTTGCAAGTCTGTGATAAGCAGAAAGCATTGTTTTTGGCATCTTTTGCATGTCAAATGATCTCAAGTTTGGCTGCTGAAGCTCAAACTCATCTCAAATCACCAGAAATTCGAAATTAATCGATATGCAATTGACGTCGGTGAAACCAGCACCAAACCGCTTCTGATCCACCCTGTTGAGCTTTTCGTCACTGCCCAAAGCTTCAAGACAAAACATTTTTTTTTCACAATTTGTAGCTCGGATGTTCGTCAGTCATCATTATTTTTCATCGTCCGGATGAGACGTTTTCTTGCCCGCTTTCCATGTTTCCGAGAGAGACGAAAACGAGGCAAATGCAATTCGAGTTAAATTTAAACATCACTTCAGCCGCGTCATGCCTGCAGCTAGCGGCGACAAAACGCATAAGTGACAACACACATTCCGATGCATTTACAGGGGGGAATCTAAATTTAAACGCATTCGCTTTTCCGCTTTTCTCAGAACCAAGTGATTCTTTCGGTTTTTTCTTAATTTCGGAAATTATAAAAACGCGTTTTCTCGTAAAGCGGGGCGACATGTGAAAAGAGTCGTCGTTGAGAGTTCAGAAATAGCATTGGAAAGAAGGAGAGACAGAGACCCCCTTGTCATTTGAAAGAATGTGTTTCGGTACGTAAAGAAAAACTTTTTTATTAGATTCATTTTGTGGGTAACATAAATTTATTTTTGGAAATTTTGGGAGATTTTCTTTTCGCTGCTTCAGAATCTTCAAATTTTTCATCGAGACTTCTCGTTTCCACTTTATGCTACAGCGAGTCTCCCTCCCGTCTTCGTGTAATCGTCGCTTGGCATGTTTGCTGGTTGAATGCTGCTTGGAAAAATTGTGTGTTGTGTGTTGAGAGATTTTTGATAATACTTCTCATTTTAATTTTCATTTCCTGTCTTCAAAAAATAAATATTTTTAGAAAAGCGAGATTTTGTTTCTTCTTCCTTGCTTCGGATCTCTGCTTGTGGTTTATTGTTTGAGTTCCGATTTCAGACATCAGACTCGTCTTCGCTACGTTCTCAAGCGGTAGGAAGAGAGATCAGGAAAGGCGAATGACATTAATGATGATATTGATGTCTCTCCAGCTACCATCCCAGTCAATATCGTGCAATTGACATGATGATTTCTTTTCTATCGTCTTCCACTTTTCTATGCCCGGAGTTTCCGGCAATGATTCACGAAGCGTTTTCTGATTTCGAAATTTCAATTAAGAAATTTCTTGAACAAACATTCGCCAAAGCATAAATTTCCATTTGAAGCGACGTCAGGTGGAAGGAAATGCATCTTTTCTCCATTGCTGAATCGCTTTTGAAACGACTCGTCGTCTTTCTATCTCTATGCCGTCCCAATGCAAATGCAAATAAACGCAAGGAACGAACCACAGATGACATCGATGATATCGAAGTGTAAGAAACACATTCCACGGATGAGAAATTCACATAATGAACATTATTGAATACCGAAGACATAGCCTAGATAGCGCGCCTAGTAAAAGTGTGAACTAATCAGGCTTTTTAAAGCCAAGTCAAGCAAGCAAAAAAATCGTTTGAGGTTGTGGAATTTGAAAAATTTCAACAATGTACGTGTTTTCCAATGTTGTGGCGTTTCTTCTGTTTCAAACATGTTTTTGTTTTGCTAGAGCGATTTTTCCGAAGAAACGAAACATAAATAATTTTTTTAACATGCTTAATGCAATGTTTGCTGTACAAGACACATCAAATTCAATAATCTGGAAGCAGGAAAAGTTTTTGCGCTCTTCTTCATGTCTAGCGAGAGTAAAATCCAATTTCGTTTATAGATCTGGGAAGCATTTTTTAATATTTCATGTGGAATAATGTAATATCGTGTTTGGTGCACGAGTTGGAAGTGACAGTGGCAGAAGACATGATTGTGGGAAACTTTGCAAAACGTTTCTAATCGATTTATAGATCTCCAGTCTGCTGGGAGAATTGCATTTTTTTGCCTTGAGAAGTGACTTCAAGTTTAAATGTCTTAGATCGAGGAAGATTTAAGGAAGTTCCTAAGGATTTCTTACGGATTTCTTAATAATTCTTGGAATTCTTGTAAACAGAAAAGAAAAGAAAGTTGAATGAGATAGTCGAAGATGACTGGAATCAAGTTTCAACAAGGTTTCGAAGCAAACATTTTCAGATTACATTTAATCGCAACTTCTTGCACTGAAAAAAACATACTGAAAATAAAAATTCAACTTCTATTCTCGTAAGAATTCAAACTATGATTCAAACAACTATCAAGCACCCAACTAGCAACCAATACTAAATCACGGGCAGTCAATCAAGTCAATTTCCTGTCCATCCCGCTAACTCGTCATTAGAATCACAAAAGACGCTTTCATTCTGTAATTATTAGCGCAACTCGATAGTCGTAAAAGCAATGTTTACATTCCAGCATCATACAATGTATGACTGTTGCTTGTTTAAGAATTCTTCGCCAGCAAACAGAAAGCATAATTAAAGATGTGCGCGCTCGTGATGCACTTTGCATTCCATTCTCGAATGGCATCGTAACGGCTGAAAAAAGCAAACAAGAATAGTTATGTAAATTTCCTCAAAGCAGCAGCGACTCTTCAGTTTCGTCAATATTCGTTACACTTTTTCTTTGACTCTCTCTCGCTCTCTCCCCCGCGCACAACATTCCATTCTTCAGCGCGGCACTAGCTTGTTGTCATGAATTTCTTTTCTATAATTTACAGTTATCTTAACATTTTTCTTTCCTTCTCTCTTTTGATATTGCTTGCTGTTTATTTTCCTTCTCTCACTCCACATACCAAAGCCCCAATACGGTATACCAAAATATTTTTAAGAATGAAATGTGAGAAATTTTTGCTGTTTTCTTTGATATTGTCGAGAAAAAGTGAATAAAAAAACTTGCACGCACACCGAACATTAATAAACAGTTTAATGGTCGCTTATAATTTCGTAATTTGTATTCAATTATTCGATTTGATTTGATTTTCGTCTTTCGTTCGGATCTCTCTTCATTCGAGAGCGCATATTGAGAGCATTGTCGAATCACCTGCTTGGGATTTAAAGGTCGTAAAATTTTATGAAAATGTTGAAATTAGTAATTCAATTAGTAATTAGATAGCTCTTGGGAAAGACTTTTCTCTTCTGTCTCTTGACGCCGCAACCTGTGCCGAGAGACGTTCACGTATATTGTTGCTAGGAAGCTTTTATATAAAGCTCGATCATTAGCAATTGACAGAATTTTTCTTGTAAATTCTCTTGATTGAATTCTGAAGATTGACAGCACGAGCTCCTCCAGGGCAGCCGTGACTGCAATCAACAATTCACTGGATTTTAGATATTTACAATCAGGGTGAAGCGATGCATTGATTTTAATGGTTTGATTTGATTGAAACGAGTTGTTTTGTCCCTTTAACTGAAATGATTATGAAATGTCAATAAACGCGATCTTCTAGATTAAAAACTCCGCCTCAAAGAAGAAGAACATTTGGACATTCGAATTTCCTCATTTTTTCACCGTTTCGCAGATTGCGTGCAGAATTTTATTCATCTACTCAGGATTAAAAATATTTTCATTGAGAATTAAAAAACACATAAAGTCAACGAAAGACATGCTTTTACTTCATGATGATCATTTTTTTCGAGCCTGAAACAGAGAAAGTTTATTTTTAGGTTTTTCAGCCAATTTCTCTCAAATATTAGTTCTATATCGCGACTTATGTATAATTCGCCAGATATTTTTTTAGTTCATATCTCATTTCGCTCGAATTCTCTCATATCGTCGGCCGAGTACGAATCTCTTCTGCTAAAGACGCAGTCGGCTTCGCTGTGTATGACAGCGACTGAAATATAATAAAAACTTACTACACATTTCGTGTGTTAATGCTTCAGGCCGATTTCTCTGTTCATTCGCGGATTGTTGATTGCTGAACGAACGCGCGACTCACACGCCACACGATGCTTGAATGTATCGCGCTAAAAGTATAAAAAATCTTCGAAACATCATGACGATGCTAAGAAACAGCGACAATGCCGCGCGATACAGCGTCTCAGCGTTGGACGTGAATGTGTTCAAGCGCCTCGCGATTAATATGTGGGCATAACACATTCGTATGTTCTTTTTATTTGAATTCGCCATCTTGCCGTTCGCAATCTCCACCGCACACAGCCAAGCGCCGCGCTAAGCCGAACTCATTTTGGCGAAAACAATTTTTTGCAACCGCAAAGGCGAACTTTGGCGTTTGATGGTCTTAGCAAAAAAAATCTGTGACACTTTAAAGCATCATTGCGTTCCTTGAACCTTTCCACCCACCAATTGCGTGGCAAGAAACATTGTCGACTTCACTGGCCGTGATTAAAACGCAAAGTCCACACGAAGCACTTGTTGGTTCGAGGAGCAGTCGTCATGTTTGCCGACTTCAAAGGAAGTCTCAAGCATGTAGAAGTCTTGTGGTAAATATTCAACAATAATTAACATCTTGCAGCATTTCACAAGTGAAATTGTCAATTAAGATTCGAGGAAATTATTCCGAAATTGTCAATTTTCGAACAGTTTGACAGAGAACTTGCGAATTTCCCTTTTTCACTCTCGTTGCTTCTATCGCTGTCATGCCCTCGGGGCGTATCTTTAATTATCCTGAAAATCTATTTCATTATCAGCAGCAGCACAACACTGGCTGACTTTTCACTTTAGATTCCAGCGACACGAAAAATTGATGACTGTGAAAAAAGCTTATTAACAGTCAATTAATCTGATGATTCAATCAAATGAAAATTTTTGCCACTCATTGGAACACTTAAAAAGGGGGAGGTGCCGGGATGGGCCGTTATTTGAGTGGTATCACTGATTCGTTATAGATCAATGCGGATTTTAAAGGGTAAAATCACTGCTGTCGTTCGACCCTGCCGGCCAGGTACTGCCAAACCTGCCAATAAGGTTTGAAATCGATATTCTCTTACTCTGTTGTGTAATCATAACGAATGACCTTTGAATCATATCGATTTTGTGTTCATCGTTGACCCAAGGCAGACTCTTTTTGACCGGAGCAATCAAATGTCACGAAATCAATCGGAAACGACTCAAAATTCCCGCTCGAGATTTTAACTTGTAAAGCATCCCTGTGAACGTATCGAGTAATGGTCGAAAGCAAAGCTAGCAAATAAAAGGAAATCTTTGATGTTTTAGAGTCACTTTAATATCTCTCAAGTCCTTTTTCTGTAAAATAGCAAAATTAGATAAATTAAGATGTCAATTACGCCTTTGAGCTTCTTATCCCTTCACCCGTCCGTACGTTCTATTCATCCGTCTGTTGAATAAATCGTTTTCGCAAACACTTTCGAACAAAAGCTCACAAGAAAGTGGGTGCGAACGAAAGGATTTATAATTGGATCTTTTCATTCCCAATGAAAAGGGGCTTTTTCCATATTTTCCATTCACAAATGACTAAATTATGCTTCCAACTCGAAAGTTCTCCTTCGACAGCAACTTAATTATTTTCCATCCTCACCCCTGTCGTCCTTGTTAAAGCTATATTTACAAGCATGTGAAAGTTCTTCTTTTCATTACAAGTTGTGATTCACAACACCATCGAACGCCTGAAAGGACTCTCCTGAAAATAAGATGTGGAAGAAGTGGTCTCGAAATCTCGAGAGAAATTTGCATGCCGTAACATCATTGAGAAGTTAAAATAATTTAGTTTGTAAATTGTTGGGAATGTTGAGTGGTTTCTGGTGCGTCTGTAGCTATATGACGATCAGTGTTGGCTTGGATGGAAGAAGTTTAACAGGTTTCAAGTACAGAATGTCGAGTTTAAATGAAAATTAACTTTTGCTAGCTGTAAGCTAGTTGACCCAACCATTCAAAATCTCAAAATTGCATTAGAACTTTTATTAATGCATTCATTGAACCTTGAAAATCACAGTCCACACTCATAGTCGTCTCGGTCTCTGCAATTGAATGACTTGCCATAATTTTGAACGCAGATAGAAAAGTTTTCCCGGGCGAAAGTTTGAAACTTTTTTGATTAAGATGAATTGTCGAAAGTTTGTGAATCGTTCAACTTGAAATTCTCACAATCATAATTGTCAGAGTTGTAACATCTTAATTAGTCGGCAACTTCAAGAGATTCTTGTGTTCTTGCGTTGCAGACTGTTGCGAACGAGAGAAAACAAAACAAATTTTCGGTGATTTCCCAAAAGCCTTTCCAATCAATCATCGTCGTTTGATTTGGAATTCGTTGGAGCGTTTAAGACTCAAATCATACAAATCGTCAGTGCTTTGGAATCGTTTATGTGCAACATGTTGATTTCCATCTCGGCTTGAGAAGTTTTCTCTTAGATGCTGCTGCTGCCCCACACGCTCGCTTTTGCAGGGAAATTTGTCGAAGGAAAACATTGATTGATTGATGCTGTTAATACATGAGAGAACAAGTTCAAGGATGAAATCGTTTGTTTGCGATTTGAATTTGTCGTTTCATTGAATCACTTTCACCTGAACGTTCCAAGATTGGTCGTTCTCCAAAAGCGTTCACGGTATTCAGGGCGAAAAAATCTTGCGTGAGATTTCCTTTAATGGGATTAGTGCTGCTTAAGACTTTGCCAAAGACTTTCTCAGAACGCAACGTGTGTGAAAGGATATTCTGGGGCAAAGATTAGCAATGAACTTCGGCCTTCCAGTGAAAAAAACCGTACCGAGAGAAAATTTGACACGAACAGGAATTTTTCCCACGCAAACTGTGTTTGTACAAAAAATTACACTAAAAATCGATGCTGGCCTTTCATCCTTTCTTCCTACTTTTCCCAACAAAAACATTCCTCAGGATATTCTCTCGGAACGTTGGCTGATAAGTTAAAATATCCGTCTGTGTGTGAATTTTGGTTTTCATTCCTTCTCCTTTGTCTCGTTTGCCTTTGCGAGAGACAGTTTTTGTAAAAATTATCCTAAAAAGCTGAAAAAGGAATCATTCGGAGCATCAGGTAGAAAGAAATCTTCGCCTAACGAGATTGTATAAAGTTGCCCCTTTCTGAAGCGTTTCAGTCCCGAATCTCGGACGCAAAACTATGATGAAGCACGAAACAGTTTGTTTTTGTTACCGAAAAAGGGTTTTTTCCATGCGATGAATCCTTTCACGTCTCTCCTTTTCATCGGATGCAGTGAGATGATGATGATTTCTTGGATGGAGACGTTTTCCGGGGTCTTAAATTAAAGGAGTGCTTGACCTAGCTCCGAGGCTTCATTTCCTACTCTCGCCTTGGCTTGGCTTTGCGTATTTATAAAATGGTGGCAAAGAATGACGAAATGAATTCTGAATTAGATTAAACTCGACGACGACACATGTGAGTGGAAGCGCTGGAAGCGGCCGTTCAGTTTTTGTCGCCCTCAAGGATCCAGTGAAATGCTTTCGAAAATGCTGCCGATTTGTTTGTTTCGAAAAAGAGAAATGTACAGTCATCAGAAACTATCAAGACGCTTGCTTTTGCCTTCCATAGCGTGGCTGGCTCACACATTTACGGATATTTCTTCTCTTAATCAAATAGCTTTAAGTGATAGTAGTTGTGCGTCTTACACACGAGAAAAATTTGTTCTTTTTTCTTCATTTCTCGAGACTCTCAAAAGGCAGTTTAAGAAAATGAAAAAACAGATATGTTTCGGTGGGTGTCAACGGTTTTTAAAGAGCGCTATATCTTCTATGAAAACTTTTCTTAAATTTCCGAAAATGAAACTCATTCAAATGTATTATCGCGCTAAAAAGAACAAGAAGAAGAAAAGCCAATCAATTATTCGTCACACTTTCGAGTGGAATGAATATTTATATGAGCAATTTTCGGGGCGCTTCGATTTCGAGCCGACATGACTTCCAGAAAGTGTGAGAAATTTTCACGGAATGAAGAAAACTAGATAAGATTAAAACCGTTTAAATGATAAGAAACGTTTTGGAACCAGATAGCATGGGAAAAGTCATCGAGAAGTCAGGCGGGTCGGCTTTGTCGCCCGGCGCGAAGAGAAAATTGCTCGAAAGTTGTCAAATTTATTAAATTTCGATCGATTGAACATCAAAAGCGAGCCAATTTTTCACATGAAATATCAAAGCATAAACAAAACCACGTGTTTCAAAGTGCTTTCCGCTTTCGTAGCGTGGAAGTTTTTTCTTCTCGTCGTTTTTGCCGCCATTATGTGATTCTTGGCTCACAGGCTTGGCAGGGCAATAAAAGTCGACACGAAAGCGTTTGCCTTCGTGTTGATGGTTTGAAGTCTTTTTTGAATTCAAATATCAAAGAATTTGTTTCAGGGACGATATGAAAGGATTTGGGATGTTCAATCAATGGGGCGAACATCGTTCCACTCTCTTAGTCTTATTTGATTTTAATTTCGCTTTTATCAGGCTCGATAAAGTTGCTAACGCGCCAAAATTCAGATAAAGAACGATTTTTTGTGTGTATTTCTTTGAACTCAGTGATATCGATGTTTTCTTGTCCCTTTTCGATTGCCATCGAGCTCCATATAAGTTCGTTTCTTTCCATTTTATATCGGAATTTCGGCTTTTTCTCTTCTTTTCAATGAACGCTCACATAGTCGATTTTTTCATCGTCACCACACATGAAGGTGCAGTTTATGGTGTACGGAAGTTTTGTGAGCCTATACGAAGGCCCCGAGAGCGTTGTACAAGCGTGTTTATCGTAGTGTGTTCATTAACATAGAATGAAAGATCGAAGCGCTAGAAAGAGATGGCGCCATGGGAAAAGTTTTAAACGACAATGATATTTCATACGATTACGATGCTTCTTAATTATATTTTACATGTTTTAATTAAGCAAATTTTGCCAATAGGCGAAGCGTTTTATCGCTTGCGAGTCGGTTGCGCACTCGTGAAAATTTAAAGCCATTTTCGGATCAAATTGACGTAGTACTACGTCGTAGCAGCGTGTTTGGGCCAACGAGGCATCGGCAAGGGCAGAAGGCAAGCGATGAAACCCAATAATGCCTGAGTAGCCCCGCAACGATAGCATTCTTCTTCCCAGACCCAATGTTCTTCTTGCTTTTCTTTTTTATAAGAAAAATTCAGTCTCGTCTATATAGTCGCGACGGCGCACACATATACACACAGTCTCGTAGTCTCTTTTTCATATCAAAATCGCACCAGACAAATATCACACTGAAAAATGCCTTTTTGCAAGTGAACGGAATTCTTGGGCTTCAGTGCGAAAGAAGAATTTACCCACGACTGGAGACGCTCGCTGGATGAACACTGACTGACGTGCAGTGTCGAGCGAACGAAAAACTGTTTTTCAATTGAAATTTGCTTCGATTGAGCGGAGATTGTCGTCTTTGCCCTTTGCAACGCTGCTTCCATGCCGAGGGAAGCCTAGAACACCCGAAAAGTTCATCTTTCTTGCATTTTCCAAAAACAGTGCGCTGTGTATATGCGAAAATCGACGAAAAAATGAGCATAAGGAAAAATTCCATCGTCGAAAAAATGTTTCCGTCTCTTTTTTCACAAATTTCTAATTCTTCTTACAGCTAGCCTGGTAAATACAAGACGCAGACAGGCGAAACCGAGTAGAAAGAAGAAAAATACACGAATCTCTTCTCTCAGCGACTACCACCAGTAGCAGACAATCGAAAATGCGTAGTGATTCTCGTTCGTCGCGTTACACAAGCCGAGTGTCTGATTGTTTGAGTGTGGAAAAGAGAGATTCGTGTAAAAATGTTTGTGGAAAAATAAAAATTTTAGCTTGAGTTCTTTGAGCATTTGTACATTATTTCATTCAGTAGAAATTTTTTACAAAGGAAGCAAACCGATCGTTGGCGCGCTCTCGAATTTTTTTGAAAAAATTAATTTTCAAAAGGAAAGCAAAAGGCTTTAAAATTATTTCCTAATTAATCCGAAACAGGAAAAATAATTGTGCAAGCGGAAGTGCAGTGCAATTGGCGAGTGATAAAAGTTGATAAAGAATTTGGAAAAGATTTACATGTGAGACACGGCTCGTGGAAAAAAGGCCGCGCCGAAGAGCGAAAAATAAAATAAGCAAAAAGAAAGAAAAAAGTGGAAAAATATGAATGGAAAAGAATTATTGATAATGATTGAGAAGAAACGTGTGGTTCAAGGCGGCGATACTATAAAAAGTCGTCAGCGAGGGAAATGCCGCCGAGAACGAATTAAAACAAAACATTTATTGGATTACCAAACCACATGAAAGGATTAAAGCCCGATGGTGTGTAATTTGCTGCCTCATAATTCATTATCTTTACGGACTATTTTATTTTCACCTGTGTTCGGTGCCGACGACGTTTATGATTTGGACTTTTTTCCACCACCGGATATTTATTGCGTTCTGATAACGCAGCAAAGAGAAGCAGCACAAATTTGGGTGTGATTTTTTTTTCTTTTTCCCTTGGCGCGCGGGTATGGAATTGTTTACACATTTTTTTCTAAATGCGCCATTTTGTTTTCAACGCTGATGGAAGAAATATTTTAAGTATCCGTGTGTGATAAAATTCACGATTAAAAATATGAAGACTGATTAAAAAGCACTGGCTGGGTAGTTTTGAATAATCGGGCGCTTTTGAGCCGCAATCAAACGCGCAAAATGTCGGTGCGGAAAAAATGTGATTTTCATGTTGTATAAAATCTAGGCGCATGTTCAAGAAGAGAAGAGAAAAAAACATAGAAAAAGAGATCGAAAAAAGAATTTGTTCTACGAGTCGTCTTCTTACCGTCGCATTACAAGTAGGGCCTAACAAAACTGAAGGAGAAAAAAATAATCAATAAATCAAGCATTCGAGTATTGCATTCTCCGAACGATAATAAAAATAAGAGAATTTGGAAATTTTGAGATTTTCCTAATGCGTAATTTATTTTGATAACATTTTGGACGGAAAGTGAGGTTCGTCGGATTGGAAGTCATTCAAAAAAATCCATGTCATGAAATATGTTTCGAGTTTTTATCCTCGGCGAAATTGCTAAATTGGAGATGATTCAGACCATGAGAGTAGTCAATGAAGACACAAAACGAGACAGCCGAAGCGTCGTGAAGTTCAGTTTTGGCGTTCGGTGAATAACTTACAAAAGCAGAAATTAACAAAATTTAAATAAAATTGAGAATTGCTTTTTTCGGGCATTTTTCTCGCGCTTCCTTGTGTCAAATGTAGTTGTTTTCGGTCGCATGCCTGGCCATACATATTCTTCAAATAAATTAAACTTTAATATACAAAAAGGCCTCGAAAAACCCGAAACCAAAAAGAAGCCGCGCGACTCGAACAGAGAGAGAGAAAGAGTCTCAAGAAATATAATAAGAAGTTTCTTGAATACACAACCGAAAAAGTATTTTGTGGAGTATTAGACAGACATTCACACAAAGACCAGCAAACGCCGACGATCGCCTGTGCTGCTGATGATGATTTGACTATACTCTCTTTCTCAGTCTGGCACAGGGTCGAATCACCTATACCCCCGAAAAAAAGAAGCAAAACACAACAGAAAATTGAGTGCTAGTTCAATGTGTAGTCGTGCCACAAGTAAAATGGTTATTTATAATTCTATTCGATTTTTCACTTCGTCTCTTTCATGCACCAAACTATAAAAAAATAATGCCGGAAGTTATTTAAAAAAAAATGTTTGTGTGAATGCGAACGAATTTTTATGTTCTCAAACATTTCAGCATTTTATTTGTTTCTTCATTCTTTATTTTTATTCATCATCAAAGCACATGTTTTCTCAGCTTCGAAAAGCGAGACACCGAGAAGCTGAGCTTCATTAATTTCACGGGAGAGATTGTCAACTGTCAGAAAGGACGATGATTTAAGGCCTAACTTGCGAGCTGCTGCGTGTGTGTCTCCGCTTTCGGCATCGTCACCCGCAAATTTTTAATGCAAATCTAGCTCAAGGATGTTTGACTACCGTCAACCGACGATGTTGTTGATGATGATGTCTGGGGGCTTCTCTCGGTCGAGATATATGAATGGAAAATCTCGTCGGCTGTCCGCTTCGTGCTGTGCTTGCTTATGTCATCTTCGCGTATTCCGCGTTGAACGTTCTTTTTCATTTAATTTTGCTATGTATTCAAATTAGCAATTCCAAATAGCACAAAACGCAAATTATAATTAAAAATTATCACCCGAACTGAACACAGGCATATACACAACGACCCAGCCAGAGAGTGTTCACCAAGGCTCTTTGTTGTGTTTATTAAGGCCGCGATTTTAGAACCGAACGAATATTAAACGGCGCAAAAGACTCGCGCACACACACGACGTCGATTTTCCTCGAGCGCGTCTTGTTTTGGAACTTTGTTCCGAATTTTCTAGCGTCACTGCAGCTTGCTGCTTAGGGAAGACGAAAAAACCACCAACGATAACGTCAATTTTTTGGTTGTCGAGTAAATAAGTCGACGAACGATGAAGTCTAAAGCAAATACAAACGGCGAACGGTGACAATGAGCCGGGAAGAGGCTGAATTGACGACATGAAAAATATGGTGTGACTTTAATATCTAAGCAAGCAGCAGGCGAGCGTGTGAGAGAGAAGCCCGAGAACACACATCAGAAATGTGTTTCGCTTTGTATGGCGCAAAAAGCCGCCAAATCAATTATTTAGCAAC
>JPYR01000286.1:70640-82660 GCA_000775305.1 Belgica antarctica
TTTTTTTTTGCTCTCGTTTCGACTGCTGTGAATGAAAACAGCAAAAACTCGTGCAAATGACATGACGATTTAAGAAATATAAAACAGCGACAGAATGCAACTTGACGAGCGCACTCACTGGATGTGTATGCTGCTCGATGATGCTTCGTTTGTGTGCTTCCCCTTGATCTTGATGTTTTGTTGGAATTTTTCACTTCTCTCGCTGCTTCTTTTTGCATGAATGAAATATGTATTTCATTACGCTGCATATAAAATAACACAGTACAGTAGTGACTGCACTTGTGGTCGTGAATAATTGAAAAATTGCTTCATTCAGAGCGGGAAGCAACTTAGTGCCATGTAAAATGAAATGATTTGGGGCCTTTGTCGAAAAGGAACGCTTGAGAAGCAAGAAAGGAAACGGCTTTGTCGTTGAGGTGGAAGTGATTCACGGGTGATGTCATGACTCACGATGATTACACAAGTCACGCCATGTGTCCGCTCGTCTCCGCTAATCGTCTTTTGCCGAACTTCCTGTCAAACATCATGTGACGCGTTTGACCGATGACCCCCCCAGCCAAGCAATAATCACAACGGAATATTCATACAAATTCACTCCGTCTCACTCCCATCGTCGTACAACATCAATTCTTATAATACGGGTGGTCTTGTTTGTCTTTTCTCTTAAGTTTCTCTCTCTACGGGTCTCCGGCTTCATTACAAACAATCTCATTTCTCTTCCTCGGCTTTCTTTTCCCCAGTAATCAGAAAGGTTCTCGCACTTAAGATTGATCCTATGATTGGTGGCTTTCAAAGTCCCTCCGGTCAAATTCCATTTCGATGAACAATCTCATGAGCTAAATATGAATATATCGTCTGCGCGAAAGAAAGAAGGAAAGATGAAAACACTTGTTTGCAATAAATTGAAAAGCAAAGCACAAAAAATGACGACAGAGAAGCGAACGAGAAGAAGAAGTCAAAATCTCAAATTCCTTTTCTCTTCATTTAGCGAAAGAAGCATCGTGAAAGAAAGAATTTGCGATCGCATTGTTGTTGGTCTGGGCCTCTCTCTGGAAGAAGCAACCGCGCGAACATAAAGCAAAGAAGCAAAAATAAATTCGAAAGCTGAAATGAACAGTTACGAGATGCGAAAGAATTTCGAAATTGTCTGAACCGTCTTCTTTGCTAAGCATTCCTTTCAAACAACGAAGACGACGACAAGATGGTCAGTTGGTAAGGAGAAGCGATAAAATTGCTTTTGTTATCTGAACTCAACCATCCACGGTTTGTCACTAAACTTCATCTCGATGCATGAGAAGATGCAATCGTCGAAGAAAAGACGAAAATTCCTTTCGACAAAGACAAGACGCTCACACATCCCAACCAACACAAGCAACGTTCGCCCCAAGCAAACCAGAACTAATGTTAGGCGACATTTTTTCTTTCTATTGCTTTTTGACACGTTTTCTTGATAAAATTCTAAGAATTTTCTCCTCAAATTGGTGAAGCAGCGCATGAAAGACAGAAAAATAACCAAGAGATGTGTGTGCTGAGGCCAAAGAACAAATGAAAAAGGATAAAAGACCACAGAAAAATCCAGAAAGCTTCTTTCATTTCATTTAATAAAGTCAGGACCAGGGAGAAAATAAACTTTTTCTTGTATTCCTGCCATGGAGATCTGTTTTGCCTCAAGCGTTCACAAAAAAATCTCGTTTTTATGCTTCGGTTTCGTTGGTTTTTCTTTCACTTCTCGAAGCTCCACTCTTGGTCGGTGTGATGATAACGAAAGAATGCAAGCCAGTCTGCAGAGTGGTGTGTTGGTGTAATGGACCGACTCGAATGTGA
This sequence comes from Belgica antarctica, assembly GCA_000775305.1. Classification (NCBI taxonomy): domain Eukaryota; kingdom Metazoa; phylum Arthropoda; class Insecta; order Diptera; family Chironomidae; genus Belgica; species Belgica antarctica. The sequence continues at coordinate 72,465 of JPYR01000286.1, forward strand.
ATGTTGTTGATAGTTTTCGGGTTTTTTTTTTGTCAAAACGCCTGACATTCTCCGCTGCGATCTGCCTTCTCCTTCTCTTCCACCGATGAATTTTCCCACAGTGCTTTAATTTGTTTACAGTTATGTCTCTTCCACTTTTATCCCATCCTATCATCTCCCTCTCCGACGACGACCATTTTTTGTTGCTGCTGCTGCGGTGAATCGTTTCGAAGAACTTTTTATTGTTGATCATATATGCATTTATAAACAACTCTTTATGTCGCAATAATTTTTTTTGATTTTAATCGAAAATGTTTTCTTCTTCTGATTACAGGGAAATGTACCCACGTGTCTTGGAATGCATTCTGCAGACGGAGTCGCCCGAGCTGATGCTGAGCCACAAAGAAGAGATCCTGGATACCTTGGACGCGATCGCAACTGACACAGGTAAGCCACCGCTCCCATAAATTTCACTGTCAAAAAACACCGAGTTGATGACGTCCTTAGCTCATGGACAGCACCGCAGCGAGTTGCTTCATAAAAACAAACGGCTTTCTTGTTTTTAATGCTTTGTGCATGTTTATGGCGAAAAAAGTGACAGAGCCGAGCATAAAAAATAACAAATAGAGGAAATACCCATCAAAAAAATTTCAACCACAGCCCGAACAGCAACGATACGTTCACATTTCTTTCTCCAAAGCCACTTCCAGAAGTAGAATTCCATTTTATTTCAATTCGTTTGCCCTGAAGCACCCAAAACAAAAACGGGAAGGAAATAAACTTTTTTTGGCTGCCTTGTTCCTGCCTGCCCGCTTTGGCTGTTTCGTGTAGGAACATAAATTAGTGTAGTTATGATGTGATGATGTTGCTTTTTGTTGTTGACCCAAACGAAAGAAATGCAATTTTCTGCTCGTTTGTTTGTTCGCTCTTCGTCGTCGAGGCGCTGTCGGAGGACGGAGAACAAGAACGTGAAAGGCATAATGTTCGTGTTTACATTAAATGACTTCGAGAACTTTTGAGTTTTTGAGTTTTTGTCGCTGGAGAGTCGGGGGGGATTAGAGAAGTCATTAATATCCGTAAATTATTGTAATTTTCCTGAGGTGAAGCTAGAGATCATGTCAAACAAGAAGAGATATTAAGGAATGGGGTTTAAGCTGGAGTCTAATTAATCGTGCAACTCATCAAACATAGCTAAACGCCAAAAATAATTCCTGCTTCTAACTAACTGGAAATGCGTGCTGAAAGAAACCGTACATCATTTTCCATTTGTCATATAATTTTTTATGATTATTTCATGTTGCGGTTTATTTTTCCCATGCACACATGTACGCCAGGCTTGCTTTTCGCTGGAAGTTACCAGTTCAATGATCAATCGATTCTCGGCCTGAGAGACATGCAGTAATTTAATCGAATCGCATGAAACGTATTGATACGCTTTTGATGGCTTTTCCCAGTCTCGATCTCATCTTACGCGAACGGGCGAAGATGAAGGAGAGAAGCAGCGTTTTAAGATGATGAAGCCTAACACACGATGATTACACTTTATGTGCCGCTCTTAGTTTTGCAGTGTTCGCTTTTATGAAAAAGGGACCGGAAACAATTCATTTATCGCACCAGACGAACAAACACACGCACAGCGCGTCGTTTGACTGAAAATTGAGCGTCTTACTTCGAATATTCTCTGCTTCAGAACGAAAATATTTTCATTTTATTTGCTGCATTACTTGCCAGGGCGATGTAAGAATTTTCATTGCGATGCCACAGCGTTCCTTAGTGATAGGGAGAGACACGCTTTGACGCAGAGTTATTTTTGTGCAAGACTTACGATGATAGTTATTACCAAGAAATTTATTTAATCACCATTCCGGCGGTTTGAAATCTCAGATTTGAATTCGACAACAAAAATAATTTTAATGTGAATGACATGCACGAGTATCAACATTCAAGTTTCTTGGTGCTGCTGTTTAGAATCTCGTCGCGACACATTTGATGCGTCTTGTGATCGATGTGTGATCAGCAAGCGCGGAGACTCTGTTAGTCGAAATAATTTCTAAAAATAAATTTTGAACAAAAAAATCTTTCAAGAAACAGAAAAAATAATCGTGTGAGAGAGAAGAACTTTCGTTTCGCACGGAGCAATAACAGCAGCAACATGCGACAATTCTCACGACGAATTAAATATAAATAACGAAAGGAACGACAAAAAATAGATTTAAGTTTAGTTGTACGAGCCGCCGATGCCGATTTTTTGCCTCGCTTTTTTCTGTGATTTTTCCCGTCTCTGATCGCTTCTATTTAGTAGGCAGACGGAATAAATAAAGAAATTAGATGTTTGAAAGATAATTAAACTAGAGGCAAGCAAAAATATTTTCTTTACTGTTCGTTGGCTTTTGTCTGGCTTTTAATATTCTTCATCTCGGGGATGCTTTTCGAATGACGTAATGCCGATGAGATTGCGCACTGCAAAGATCGGAAATGCCTGCGACCAGAATAGTCACGATTTCATCATTTTTATAGCGACGCAATAACGTGACGTCGCATTCAAAATACCAGCAATCATGTTAACAAATAGAAAACAAACATCGCCAGACACTTAAATGAGCCTAAATTTCTATGTGAACAACGCAGCAGCAATCAATTAACATTTCTAGTTTAACAACTTCCTGTTTTTCTTGATCGCATATCTCACTCGAGATATCAGCAGCAGCAGAGAATGTCGCAACACGGGAAAATATTGTTTTATTCATCTCCATTCTCCTTCTTTCCTCTCCCCATAAATCGGATTTAGAGGTGAAATCTTCGATAAGATTATTAATGAGAAATTCCTGAATGAAAATCGAGACTTCTTCTTCGGAGCTTTTTGGAATTTTATGCTTTTATCGACGATATCTCTGAGGCGCGCGGTTAGAAGAAGAAAGCAAAATGAAAAATATTTTCTTCGATCATGAAAGACTGAAGACCAGAATGAAAACACAACGATAAATGCTAATAATTCCAGAGAAATCGAGTTTTCTTAATAAGATGAATTTAAAGATATTTATGCTGCCTCAGAGTTTTGTTGTCGTCTTTTCTTTGTCTTTTCGGTTCTCATCTCTCGAAACAATTTTTATATGGCACAGCGCAAGCATTCCGATCGGTATTGTTGTTTGTAACTGCCTTTTCACCACTCATGTCTTCTTAGCGGAATGAAAAAAGCCTCCGACCGCTGATGCTGATTGAGAGAAGAAAGAAACGACGACGAGCCAGTTACCCGGCATACAATAAAGCGACAGCAAAAGAAATTAAAAACGGCAGAACGTGTTTAAGGTCCGAAAAGAATTCGGCCCAAACATGGAGAATATGAGCCGAAATAAAGAGAGACTAAGAATTCTTGCCAAAAGCAGGCATAAAAGGTACACAACTGAGCGCTGTCCAAAGAATGAACTGGCAAAAACGAAATTAAAGCGACTATCAAGAGCCTCACACACAAGTTCATGTCTGCCAGAGCTCTGGAGAGTATGAAATTTATTATTGGTGAAAATGGCACAACAGTAATGAAAGTGTCCGTTGTGCTTGGGACTGTGGGAACTTTTTTCTTCTTCTCGTTCTCACCGAAAACGTTTTCAAATCCATTTAAAGAGATTTACTCAGTGTGATTTTACCCATACTTTATTGAATGTGTCATGTTATGGTCGCCGGAAAGGACCGAGAGATAGCAAAAATATTTCATTTTTATTGGCGAAGCTTGACGCCAACTTGCATGCATAAGGTGGTGGGAGTTTTTAGGTGAAAATGGTCTAAAATGGGTGATCAGTTGCTTTTATAGGAGTTTTTTTTACTAAAATTTACAAGTTTTAAGTGTCTAATCGTCTAAAAACTATATCTGACAATTTCTAGTGTCACAAATGGTCTAATTTCGATGATCGTAATTGTTTAAACGAGTTTTGTACTAAAATTCGGAAGTTGAAGTGTTTCAATGTTCTAATTGTTGATTTTTAAACGTGTTTTAATGTCATTAAGTACTAATTAGACCATTTTGAATGTCTTTTTGTACTAAATTAAGCCACTTTGAATGATTCTCAGAACTAACTTAGACCATTTTGTTGAAGCTGCATCCAATCACGTCCGATTCTGATATCTGTTAAAGAAGTTAAGATATGCGGGGGGAAGAAGAGGCATTTATTAACGCCGCTTCTTTTTATTGGCTCTGTGATAAACTGTTTAAACATGCATGAATAATCTTAATCACCATCATCTCGTCAACAGCAGCCTTCGATTTCTTCTTCTTAGCGTTCTCCAAGCGTTTTTGTGTGTTCGATTTGAAAGGAATTCAGTGAAACAGGTTGGAAGATGGAGTGGAGAAAGAGGAAGAATGCCGCCCGAAGCGATAAGATTAACATTCCGAGAGATGAGTTGTAATGTCTTTATGGTAATCGTGGGTTGTTCTTCCACTCTCTGGCACCGTCGTCGTCCTTAATTGCATGAAAATATGCTTTGTATCATTTGATTACGATGGCTTTTGCGTCCGCAAAGGAGTGAAGAATGAGAAATTACATCGCAATTTCCTCAAACGCCACTCTCGCCTACATTCGTAGACAGTGCGGAAAGAAAAAACAGAAATCTCGAGCATTAAATTTTCATTTCGATTTAATTATTTTTTCCTCCTTTTTCTTCGCATTTTGCAATTCTTTTGATGAGTTATTCGTGCACGCTTTTAAAATGTTAAATTTAGTTTTCTGCTGCTCGGCAGACACTACAGCCAGAGTGGTCGAGTGGAGCGGCTCATGCACTTCTCTGCCATGTTAAATCACCCAACAGTCTATGAAGTCTCGATAGCGGTTTCCACGTAATTTTTCGAGCGTGTCTAGCCGCGCGTCGTTTTTCAGCGAAATTTTCTTCGAATATCACTCTCGTGCGCCAGCGGTGGCGAACGGTGCAGCTTTAATAATAGTCAAAAGGCACCTCTTAAAACTCAATTCGAACGAAAGAAAACTGTCTCGAAATGTTTATTTAAAGTCGCGTCTCTCCATTCGCTCGTCACTTTCCCGCAGACGGCGCAAGAAGAGCGGCAAAATCACTTTTCCCTCACTTTCGATTACGTTAAAGTTTGCCTTTAATCCTCCTTAATTGAGTTATTGCTGTGCGGTGTGGCCAAGGAAGTAACGGGAAGCGAGAGACAAAAGCAAAATTGCACAAATTGAATAAAAGTTCTTCTCGGGGCGAGAAAAACTGCACGCTTGGAAGTGCGGAACGGAAAAAGAATCTAATCAAGTAGACAGCCTGTTCCACTGACAACTCTCGGGGCTTCGCTAATAATTCCAGCTCTGTGTCGTTCCTACGCAGCACTCGCCTGCCCGATAATGGAGATGAGAAATCGGTCCGCTTGAGTTGAGTCACCGTTTTTCTCCCCCGCACCAATATAAATTCCATTGGTGTCTGCTTTTTCTCCGTTTCCGTGCGAAGGTGCAGCCGATGATGTAACAACATGGAAATTATTAAATGTGCACGAAGAACTGCACATTGGGGGCATCGCTCGACAGCCTCGTAACTTTTGTGCTGTATCAAAAGACATTTTTTATTTCATTCAGTCATTAACAACATATTGTTTCGCTGACGATTTTTTATGAATGAACGAAACTGCTTCACAATTGTGTAAATTAAAAAGCGAGACATGTGTGCTACCTGTGTGTTGCTTCTCGATGATGCAGTGCACTTTCATTTCAATCTTTTATTTATCGCCTGGCGCTCGAGCTCGCTCAAACAGAGAAATCAATCGAGAAGGTTCACAAGTGTTTGGTAACGTCAGTACAGGCGTTCTAAAAATGCAATTGCAGACAGCTCGGAATGCCTCCGCGAGTGCATAAACGCCAATTCAATGACAAAACCTTTTTTTCCGAACGAAAATTGTGCATCGTGTTAGATAATTTCGTCATTAGAGGCATCATCGTCATCATTGTGTGGCAATTGTTGCATTCGGAAGCCTTTTTGTGCGCGACCGACGACGTGAGAGTAATTAAATTTTACATAGTAATGCACAGATTGCCACTAGCGAAGTGCAAAAACGTTTTTCCAGAGGTTGACAAATTGAAAATAAAACGTGAAAATGAATTTCCATGAGAATTTCATGAGTTAATTTTCGCGGATGATAAAAACTTTGTCTGCTGCAGTTTTGCTTTCTCTTCCCAATTCGCCACGGATTTTTGCGACTTCGTGTGTTAACAGTCGCTTGCAGCAGATACGATTTGCATTTTCACTGCACCATGAGTCTGAAACGAGAAGAGAAAAACTGTTTTTTTTGAGGCAACGACTATACAGAAAAAATGGTTCGCGATGACAAGCGAGCATAATTTCTGATGTCTATTCAATCACTGTCGCTTGCTACCACTGCCGCACAATGTGTTTGCATTATAATGACAAATGGCAATAATGAGCGAAAGTTGTTGCTGTTTACAATTCTTAATTTTTCAAGTTTCCCCGGGGCGGGGCCGTGAGGGGAAGACGCAAGGGGAAATTATACGGGAAATTTAAAATTATTTCTGAAAAATATGTCACGGATGTTTTGGATTCAATGAATGTTTTGAATTTTCGCTCCGATTTGCTCGCTTGGCACGGCAAGATAGGCTCAGAGGAGCGACAGATATCAGATGACAGCAACCAAGATTAACAGAAGTTCGTGTCTTTTCCGAAGACGGCTTTTCAATTGGGTTTCCGCAAAACATTCTGCGCTACACCTTGAAGCTAAACGAGATTTCGAACGTTTCACCGCATTGCATAATGATTTAAGGGTGTTTATGAGTAACGTCGGAAGATTTTCAAGGAAAATTTGAGTCATCTGTTTGAAACTTTATGATTGAAGTCATAAAGTTTCAAAAAAGTTTCAAAGCTTTTTGAAAGCTTAAACAGCTAGTTTCAGCAGCGAAAGCTGTCAAATTTCACTATATGATACTGTTAATGAATCGCTTGCACTGAATATTACTCAACAGAAGCGTCATCTGGTAGCGTCATTCAGTGACACAACCCAGCTTAGCGATTATCGTTGACGACATGAATAATTGATTATTGTTATGAGGGGAACGCTTCCGAGTGCTTCTCAATCACTAAACAATCGAGATTTCATTGTTTTTTCTTTCACTTACGATTTTTTTTTTATTATGCGGAATGTAGATGACGCGAAACCCTTGGCATTTTGTTGTGGAATGAAAAACTGTGACTCATTACTCATTCATTTATTAAAAAGCGAGATTCACGAGTAGGAGTGCTTTCCGCTCACATATGCCACAAAATCAATTGAAACTTCGTCAATAACGATGCTAATAAGCATCGCGCTTCACCTCTTCAAACATTTCTGAACCGTATATTGGAAAAAAGGAAAAGTTTTCTCCGCCATTGTCAATATGTGTGGCGCTAAATAAATAATCATTAAATGCAAATCTCGGAAGCCTTCCACCCCCAGATTATTAATCGCTGATACTTCGCGATTCGCTTGAAAACTTTTCCATTAAATTCTTCCTCGAAATAAAACTTCCATCTCCGCTCCATCGCTTTGTTCTCCACTCGAATGTGAGGGCGAACGAGCAACCATATCGGCTTCTGGCGAAGAACTGATGGTGTGGAGAAGGATTAGCAAATTAATCCATCACTATCGATGTGCTTCCCCTCTCCCCTATCCGGAAAATTGAGAAAATCACGAGCTACGGATTGGAATAAACAAAGTTCTTTTTGTTTTTAAGTATTGATTAACATCAATCCATGGACGGTTCATAAAGTCAATAATTATTAATGAAAAAAGTTTTCGCCTTCCTTCTCTTTCTCGTCACGATTTCCGAATCAGCTTCCAGCGTCGAGAAAAGAATGGAAAAGCTTTGCGAATCCTCTTCAGATGAAATTCTGTTTATTAAAACAGATTCATTGAGTACATAAACATAGCGGAAAGAAGCCCATGGACAGTTAAGTGACAACACGAGCATGGGTTGATGATGCATTCCTAATTTATTATTCGACGCACATCGCCCGAGTTGTGTCCTTCCGAACGACTTTCATTTTGTGGTTGTCTTCCCTCTACGAACCGTCGGCCCCTTTTGGCATCTTCGCCGTCGTCGGCCGTTCTATCGCGCGCATTCACTAGGGGACGGTGAAATTTTATAATCTCTTTGGCGCCTTTTTATTGCCACATTTTCATGATGGGCCTTTGTTAGCATTTGTCTACATTAACTTCTCCAAACGTTTACGACGACGGCCGAGGGAAGGAAGGCGGGCGAGCGGAGGGGAAAGATTAAAATCAAAAGCGAAATTGAAAACGATCGAGACGGTGAATCTCTTTTTACTACACGACATGAAATTGATGGCTTTTCTCTATCAACCGATAATCAAGGGGACGGCGTGGCGTGGAGTGAGAAAATTGAGTTGATGTACAAGATGATTGTGTTTTTGTTCGTCGTGTTTGATGAAACAAAAAATGATTTTTGACGTGTAAATGAGATCAAGAAACATGTCTCATGTCTCAATAAATCTTTGTTGGAACTTATGCTCGAACATAATGCGCGTCGTGACGGCTGGGATTGGTTCAAGTGGGGAGAGGTTACTGTTCGTAAGGAGCGTCAATCTGACAGCTCTATTGACCGGGGGTATCCCAGATGTGCCAATAAGAAAAGTTTTTCCTTCTTAAAGTCTTGTTTAAAATTGATTACCAGGGTCGGAAGGGCGCGACAAGCGTCAAAAGTCAAGAGTCGAAGTACCTATTACCCGAACAACCCAATCGAGAGCGTTATTAATTCCTGAGCAATGCTGTGAGTGGCTTCCGTGATGCAACGGCGAAGTTTTTGTGTTTAAATAAAATTCAGTGTTTCACTTCTGTCGTCTTCTTCTTGTCCCGCTCTCGTTCAACGACATGGAAAGCTTGTCGATGAAACTTCTATAGCTTCTTGCCCGCTTTTCATGATGCTATTAGACAAGGCTATGATTTTCTTCCTCTTGCAATTCGCCAAGGAAACCTCCACTTCTTTTTACCTAATAACATTTTTTTCTTCTTTCCGCAAATAGAAGAAATTTTTCTCATTGCCTTGAGCTATTTTCCGAAGAAGAAGTGGAAAAATGGTATAAGAAGGAAAGTTTTTCTTCTGCCTTCATTTATTGATTTTTTCCAATTCCCTTTTTTGCCATCAAACCGAGAAAAAAGAAATAAAATGAGAAGAATCGTTTCGCTGCTGCCGTTATAAATTCTTTCAAGACTCACGAGCGATAAGACAGGGCGGCGGAGAAGAGTTAATGGTGGCTGGGGGTAGCAAAGGATGGATGATGTTCGCAAAGGTGGAAAAATCGGAGATGGGGATCAAAGTGAAACAGGAAGTCGTGAAGAAACTGGGATAGTTTACTCGACAAAGACTTTTTTATCTCAAAAAACTGTCAAAAGTCATGCAAAAATGCAAAAGGAGTGCCACAAGCATGCATCCCCAGCTCAAAGTAGTATCAGAAACGACTCTCGAGCATTAGTTTTACGTTAAGACAGCAAACATCACGAGTCAACGCCGAGCTCATGTGGAAAATATCTCGGGCGAGGTGAACATTTAGATGTCGGATCCCTTCCACAGCGCCACTCAATCAGGCTTCCCTTCTGTAACGAGTGCTTTGCATAGCTAAAATAAAAACAATTTCAACTTCAAAGGGAAGATAAAAATTCTTCGCGCAATATTTCCGAGCGAAGTAAAACTTCCGTGTGTACAGCGGGGTGGAAAATTCCTCATATCCTATAAACATTATCGCGGCTGTGAATTTGTAACGAACGTAAAAAGTTGAGTCCTTGATAACGTTTATTTTGGGATTCAGTTCCTCGCGAAAAGATTGATTCGCGCGAGTCCTTTTGTTGCTCGCATCCGTGGCGTTTACGATGTTGACGAGCGAGCGAGCAAACAAACGAGTTCGATGTGTAAACAAATGTCAACGAATGTAGGTGAGAGTAATAAATAGTTCAATTATTGAGAACTTCGCCCACTCAAAATCGATGTGCCAGCCGAAACGTTTGTTTTGTTCTTAAAATAAATTCATTTGGCATTGAGTCTTCCTTTTCCTTGTTCTCGTGGCGAACGAAACTCCAGCTCGATTATCAAAATACCTTTGGGGCCCAACGAGCGAGGAAAGAAGAAGTCGAGCTTTCCTCCCGCGCTTTTTCGGGGGTGGCACATAGCACACCTTAATTGGTTTTTGAGAAAACATTTACGTAATGCTCTCGAAATGGTTCGCGT
>JPYR01000286.1:82944-93061 GCA_000775305.1 Belgica antarctica
CACAAACACACATACCTACACGGTTATCAACCAGAGAGACGCACGTAACGACACGAAAAGGGGAAAAAAGCGACACCAACACGACGCCGCTGCACAAAAATTGATTTTTTCCATGACGGAAAGTTTGCTTTTCTCTTTTTCCTCGACCACCCGAACGTCGGGTGAAAATAGAAGCAAAGAACGCTGAACTGTTCACCGAGAAAACGGCAAACATTCTCGAGACGCATACACGCAATTTCTCTTTTCGTTCCTTTTTGTGGGTGAAAATGTTGTGAAAATAATTTTTCCATGCCGGAAATTTTTTCTCCAAAAGAACATAAAGTTTTTATTGTTATTATTAGATTTTCATGTTATTTTTTGGGGGAAAAATTCGACTCGCTCGAAAAGGATATTAAATTATCTTCCTTTGTTGTGTGCGTGCTGGTGTGTGCAGAGGGAGAGTGCAAGTACGAAGCTTCCCGGAAAAATCTCAGTTTGGAAAACACTCGACAAGGACTCCCGTCATCAACAAAGGAGTAATATTTCATGCCATCGAACCCGACAACTAGAAAAAGCAATGTGAGAAAAGCATGGTTGTGAAAAAGGCGTTGCTGGCGCTCGCCACATTTTCTCCGCATGTCCTTGCGAGACGGGAAAAGCGGAAGAAAAGGAATGACGATCTATTGTTCAAGAGATTAAAACTAAGTTTTCTCTATTCGCCATTCATTTGCGACTTTAATTTGTTAAATTTCTCTGCAAATAATTTATCGACGATAAGTTTTTCTCATTAAAACTCTTGCGGTGAATGAAATGAAAGTTTTGAGTGCAAGAAGAAATATTCTTCTAGGTTAAGTGCTGGCTTTACAGCATCTTAACGCCTCCTCTACATCAAAAGACACTAAATTCCATCCATATCATCGCGAAAAACATATAATTCCTGTCAAAAACATACGCAGTAGACTTGACGGCGCCTCAAACAGCCCGAAAACCCATGATTTGGCTTGTTTCAGATGGTCAGCCCGAAACATATTTGTTTTATGGCGAGTTTCGTGAGTTTTTGTTGGTGAGAATTGAGCCACAAGAATGACCATTTATTTTCATTAAAATTTTCTTTTCCCTCTTCTCCGAATCTGCTCGTCTTCCGACCCACGTGAAAGCTTCTGTGCGGGGGTGGAAATAGGCGCGCTTCGTGTGTGTTGGTGAGAAAATTTTCAGCAAATTATTTCTGCGTTTTGGATTTAATTTAAAAGGATTTTTGCGCTACGATGAGAATTTTCTTCTTCATCCTCGGCTGATTATGTCATTTGTAAGAGGAAAGAATTTCGTTTCACGATCAATATAGAGTTGTAAGGCGAACCCAAACACAGACTCACACACACGCGCGAGCGTAGGACGAGAGTTATCGTGAAAAGGTTAACGGCTGAGCTGAAACAAAGCGTAGAATCGAAAGGAAGAGTTCTGGTAGCTATAAAGCGCCCGTTTCCTATCCAGTGCCTTTGCTCCACCTGAAAGCGGATTATGGTGCTGTTGGCTTGACTTTATCGTTGTCTAAGCTGTCGGTCGGAGTGCATGCAGGAAAAAAATCGAGAGGATTCTTAAGTGCCCGAGATATTTATGTAACGGCTCATTACAATCATTTAGGCCGCCGCATTTTCCGCCCCAAGCCGTTAGGACTGGCTCACCTTTCATTTCCAATTTATGACGAGGAAACAAATTGTTTTTGGGTTCATTTTCAATTGCACAATTCTCCGGTCCGTCTTCGAACACACATAAACGGGTGTAAGGATCGCTTCATGATGGATTCGTCCCAAACGGAGACCCTCGCACAAGTGGATATCCTTGCGATAGTAAAACAATATCTTCTTCTTGTTATTATTTACGACTTCGGCCTGATAACAGCACTGGATCGTTTTTTATGCTTTTATTCTTTCTTGTGCGCCCCCTCCGCACGCCCGAGAGTGAGAGAGAACAAAAAATAACAATAAATATCGTCGGGAATCGTATTAGTTGACTGTTGTTGTCGGTGGCGCACGACGTCGACGGAGAAGAATGTGAGAAAAAAGAAGCGCTTTTATTCCACATGCGCAAATGATGGTAATTTTTCCTTCTCTCCCATGGTCGCCTTTTTTCTGCTGCCTTCTCTCCCCCGCTTTCGATCCCGAGGAGCAGAAAAACAAGAAGAATCGAGGGAAATCACACACAACCAGTGTGCGGTGAACACATAAAAATAAAATCCATCTCGAGCCTACGAAGTCATTCGACAGTCTCGGCCACGAGAAAAGCTCGTGGCTTTGCGATGTTGCGTTGCGAACTGTCGCGAACGAAGGAAGAAAAAGCTTTGCTGATGCAGTGCATTGTTGAGTGTCAGAGGCCAAGCTTTGTTATGAAAAGGCAAAGAAAAGCGAAGGGAAACCGTTTGAATCGGATGAAAATCAATCAAGGAATAACAAAGAACGATTGAAAGTAGTGAAAATGTCATGAAAACACGAAATGGAAAGCGTGAAAAGCACGTCGGAGTGGAAAACAAAGTGATATAACCTGAAAGCGCTGCTTGCGAAGATGATTTTTCCATGACGATGACGATGATGGTGTTCAAAGCTAACAGAGAAACTTTTCGGATGCTTTTCGGAGATGATATTTTTCAGGGTGTAGTGTGTGCACTGGCAAAAAAGCGTTGTGAATAAATGCGCATCATCAAAAGATGATGGAAAATTGTACACACCGGCACGATTCTCGGCTCGACACACTCATTACATCATTATTATAACGGGATCACCATCCACCAAGGGCTTTAAAATCTGATTAAATTTCTGTGTGGCTGCGTCGGTAGCTTTAAAGAGCGACAAGGGTTGCGAAATGTGAGTGAAGTGTGCGGAGCAAGCCATCCAGACTCCAGCAAATGGACTGTTAAATCGAAATGTGATTGAAAATTGGAATCGTTCTTATGGGGAAATAAATGTTTATAGTGACGTTCAATGTTGCAAAAGTCATTTAGTTTCGTCGTCTCTCCGTCTATGGCTGGTGCTGTTCTACCCCGTCTAACGACGCATTTAAAGGATACTTTGTGGATTTGTACGAGCGTAGAAAGACGAGGACAAAGAAAAACCTTTTCTTACATTTGTTGCAGGCGAGAGATCGAGACAAGTCATGGATGGCGTGGAGTTTTCCTTATGCAACATGCACGCTTTGTAATCACATTGTGTGTGTAACGTTCACTTGTTTATGCACAATGGACTCGTTTAAACAAAAAAAGACAGAAAAAGTAAAGTTTATGATTGAATCGAAGAAGAAAACCATTAAAGTTGCCTCCCGCTCGCAGCATCGTCTTTGCCCGTCTTTTTCCTCCTATCCTTAATGTTGTCACGTATTTGAGACGAAAAAAAAAAAGTTCTTGTCAAGGAGAACAAAGTTGTGTGTTATGAGACATCAAACTCTTTTGCTACTAAGACGTCGAGATTGAAGCACTCAATGAAAATTTCAGTACATCGTCGTGTTCTCGAGTATGTGTCAGTCTGGAATCTCGCCCAGCAACCTCGTTGTGTCTGACCATCGGTGGAAAAAAGTTGTAGAAAATCCTTACAAGTGAACATTAACACAGCAACTCGCTTGCTGGCTGAGTTTTTGTTTTTAATCGTTCGCTGAGTATTAAAAGCTTTCATCAATTCGGTGTTGGGCAACGAAAAAGAAATCCTTTCGAAACGAATTTTGTGAAATTAACTTTTTGTTTTCTGCTATTTACAGATGTGGACGTGAGAGCGGCCCTTGTGGGGAGCGGCAGCATGATCTCCCTGTGCACATGCCTTACACAACTCGACCAAAACTTCGTTCAATCCTTCGGCGTGTTTCTCTTGGATCACATTCTGCTGATTGTGCTGAAATACTTGTCGGATGAATCAACGGTAAATATTTAATCGATTTGACACCTTTGAAACTCTTTCTCACAAGTTTCATTCACTAAAATTCCGTTTCCGATTAAATCTTATTTGTTTTTCGCAACTCTCCGAACTGGAAACTTAGTTTTCTAACAACTTTTTCTTTTCTTCTCTTTCCCACACAACCGCGAACTCTCAAATTTAGGTTCGTAAAAGTGCAAATTCCACCTTGCTGTATCTGATAGAGAATGGCTTTCTCGACAAAAAAGTAAGTGCAATTAAAAACTTAATCTTCAATCGATTCCGACTTTTTCCCCAAGACACAAACTAACCGTAAATATCGCTTTTTGTAGGTAATAAACCGGACCGTTTGTCCAGTTATTCTCGATCTTCTGAAATTCGATAAATCATCGAGCTTTGGCGAGTACGACATCCAACTGAATGCAATTGGTGTAAGTTATGATTTGAAAACAGTTTAATTTGTAAGGTATTATGACTTGCAATCAAAGTTCCAATTGAAAATTAAGGTCCAAATCCTATGAAAACTGAAAAGGAAAATACAAAGCCGTTTTTTAAAACCAAAGTAACCGGTGAAAATTCTTCAAAGTTCTTCCGACTTGGTTTTCCACGCGCCCTCTGTGGCCAGGATATAAAAACTCAACAACCACTCGAAACATTCATCTCATTTTTAAATCGCATTTTGACGAAACTTTTTCTCCTAAATAATTTATTTTTATGGTTTTTAATTATGTCGACACAGTCTCGGTCCGATTGTGTGATAGATCGGAAAGTTTCCCGGCCAGAAAAATCCTTTTTTTTCACACGACTGTGTCGTGCGCTTTCTCTTGATGAATGCATTTCAGACGCTAAAAACACAGATAAAAGGCATTTTCGGATTGAATGATTGATGGGACGACGGGCACGAGTGACAAATCAGATGTGGAACATGAACAAAGAAAACAAAGACACTTTCTGATGGAAATTAATGTGATGAACCCGCATTTGTACACAAATTTTTTTTGTCGTCGGGGTGTACGTAGCCGTCAGAACTGGCTGTCGGATAGTGATTTCGTGAAATCTCATTCTCTTCTATCACAGCCAGCTTTGATGAGCAACGTCTGCTCCTGATAAAGCACATTTCAGAGGTTCAGAGACTCCGCGCGAAGGTGACGACGGCCGCCGAAAGTGACGTTCTCGACAGGCGATGACTTTTTCCTGCCTGAACTCACAATTTGGTTGTGATATGTCTAATCAAATCTTTTTTTCGAGCTTTGCGAAAGAAAAGAAAATCTTCGTCGATTGTGTGTAGGACTGGAAATGATGACTTCTATGTTTTAACTTTCTTCTCGTCGCTATCGATCTCTTCGGCGGTCGGACGGGGGAAATAATTCATTCAGATTCATTTTCATCAAAAACAAAACAAAAACCAAGCACAAAACATTATTGAACTCATATCACAGCCATTTTGATGAGCTCAGTTGGGAAACTTTTATGAGCAAGAAGACGACAAACGATGACGTGCGTGGGAACTGTGTTACTCATTGTGGAAAAGCTGAAGTGATAAGAAGGAAAAACTTCCCATTACTGATTCGTTAATATTGGTTGTGACGTGATGACTTTTTCACCTCCATATCACAGCCATTTTGACGAGTTCAGTGGTGGGCCCAAGAACAACCGAGTGAATCAGCAAGCAGATCAACGACCCAACAACGGAGAAGAACGTAATCTTAGGCTCTCAAAGTCGCTGTGAAATGTGTTAATTAACAGTTTCATATCACAGCCAGCTTTGAAGAGCTTAATGTTGCGGAATTAAGCAGCTATTAAAGCGATTGTCATCGAAAACGAATAAAGTTTAATGCGCGATTTCTGTTTTTTTTAATAAACATGAATGTTAACGATCAATTACTTGTTCGCGGATGGTTTTCCGCGGGTGACATTTAATAATGTGAGAAATTATTAGTCATTAAGCAGCGCTCTCAAAAAATCCCCCGAAAACAAGTGCAGCGCGTTCCAATTATTATCACTTCCGTTTTTAGTGCCTTTCGATCCCTTTTAATGTCGGCGACGACGATTCTCCGAAGATTAATTTGGGACGAGTTATGAGTTTTACTTTAAAAGACGAGAAACGTTATTGAATTTGATAGTTTTTCGGTTGGAACGTTGATTGCAAGACACTTTCGCCAGGAACTTTTTGTTGACTAGACACGATTCTTGAGTTTTTGTCATAAAACGTCTAGAAACAAAAAAGTTCTTGGCAATTTTCAGGAAAACCCAGGACGCACCATAGAACCTGCGTAGATTTCAGCTCGCAAAGTGGTTGTGAGATGTTGAGATTAATATTTCATATCACAGCCAGCTTTGATGAGCTAAACGCTATCGCACAATCACCGCCAACTTCCTTTTCGGAAGAAATTCTTCAAACTTTTCTCCAATATTTTAATTGAATTTCGTTTTCAAATTACTTTGCAGGTGATGGCGAAGGTGGCACCGATAATTGGTTCGGAGATGACGTACGACACGTTCTTCGAGAAGTTCATCGAGATGACCAAGTGCGAAGTTCCGAACATCCGCAAACAGTGCGCGACCGTTTTCCCGGTAATGTGCGAGGTGCTTGGACTTGACCTTCTTGAGACGAACATGTTGCCGCTGTTTGTTAGCCTTTGCGAAGACGCCTCGTGGAATATCCGCAATGCCTGCGCCCAGATCCTTCCCATGATATCAATCCTGTGTAACTTAAATTTACGTAGAAAGTTCTTAGTCCCAATTATGAAGAAGTTTATGTTCGACGAGTCGCGCTGGGTGATCACGTCGGCACTGAACAGCTTGGGCGAGTTCTTAGCGACCTTCGCACAACCGCCCATCATTGGCCTTGCCTACAATTACCGGCTTGAACTTTTCATCACCAACGCTGCCGATCAGGACTTCCGTCAACAGTATCAATCCAACATGCTTCTCTACAGTAACCAGCCCAACTCGTCAGTTATCTTCAAGAACCTTGAGTACTACGAGAAAGAGTTCGAAAAAGAATTTCTCATCGGCCAGCCTGGCGCCCCAAGCGACTGCCAGAAGTCGATGCGTTCTTTGTCGGTGCCAAACTCTACATCTGTCAAATTATCACCTGGCGACACGTCTGGCTCGAAAAAAGTCAACATCGAGACTTACTTGCTCTCGATCATCAAGGCCAATCATTTCAACGATCGCATGAACACGTCCGGCGGCCGTCTGTCTTCCACAACTGCTTCCGAGTCCGATGAATGTGAACTGTTCTCCATTCAAAACGCAACAAGCCCCGTGACACTTCTGAAGCGTCTCTCTTCCACGACCGACGATTTGCATGAATCGCGGTCCGACGAAGACAACAACAACTCCGACAACCCGTTCAGCAAGTTCTTGAAGTTCAACACGCCGTTCAAGAACAACTTCGTTAACGGCATATTGACACCGGAAACCGCCGAGTCAACATTTGTTTGGCACATGGGTTTTGGCGGAAGTGGCGAAAACGACGGCGTCTTGCACAATTACGACTACATCTTCAAGGATTCGGGGTCCAATGAACAGGAAGAAGATGATGAAGACGAAGACGACGACATCACAGACTTTGACAATAACTTGAACAAATCTGTGAAGTCATACAGCGACGATGCTGGTTCAAAGCTCGACGATTCGTTCGAGAAGAAGCTCAACAACCTAACGCTGCGTGATAAGCTCAACAATAACGTCGACGGCGTCAGCGAAAGCACAGACGATGAACTTCCACAATTCAATTCGCACCAGTACTGGTACATTGAGCCGACAAAGCTCGACGAACTTGTCGATCAAAACGCGCTCAACAACAACCAGAACGAAGTAACTGCCACTCCCGTCGTGGAAGCAGCTGAAATTCCCGACAACGACTCTAGCTTCGTTCAAGACCAGTCAACGGTGCTGATGGAAGACGACGAAGACAATGAAAGCAATGATAGCATGAAGGTGATGAAGTGCGACTCCAGGAACCCAAACTTGACGCTGACCCTGGAGAAGCCCATGGATGAAGAAGAAGAAACAACACCGCAGGAGAAGAACGACAGCGACGAAGTCGAGTGGAACTTAATCGAAGATTTCGTCTTCATGAAGGACATCGACAACAATCTGTGCTTCAAATGCGCTTACAACTTCCCGGCTGTAATGCTGACACTGGGAAAACAGTTCTGGCCGCTTCTGCATCAACACTTTCTCTCGTTGTGCAACGATCTACAAAGCAGCGTTCGTGTCCGGAAGACAATGGCCAAATCGATTTATCAGATCGCTTTGATAATCGGATCCGAACAGACGACAAAAGACTTGGTGGCCCCTTTCGTTGAGTTCTTCAAGGACATCGACGAAATCAAAATCGAAGTTGTGAAGCAATTATCGAACTTTATCAAGATTATCGACCCGTCAAAGCACGAACTGATTGTGAACCAGCTGGAGATGTGCTGGCATCCGACGATTAATGTCGTGAACTGGAGACTGCGCGAACAGATCGGCGTGCAGATCATTGAACTGAACAAGTTCGGGCCGAGAATCCAGAAGGAGAACTGCCTGCTGTACCTGACTGGGTTGGCGCTGAAACTGATGATGGACAAATACGACTGCGTTAGAAAAGTTGGAATCGATGCGGTAAGAAACTGAAATTGATTTATGTAAACTTTTATCTAAATTTCTGATTTTCTCTGCAGTTTGTGTCGTGCGTTGAACGGATCAAGCAAAAGAAGCAGCTGCTCAAATTCTTGTCATTCCATTTCGCAAATTCTTCGCGTTGGCGTGAACGTCAAGTCTACATTCTGACCGTGGACAGGCTGCTAGAGCACCGTGCCATCAAGCCGGAGATCTTCAACAACTACATTTTGAAAAACCTTTTGGAGCTGGCCGCTGACAAGATTCCGAACATTCGTCTTTGCATTGCCAAGTGCCTGTCGAACACTTTGATGGAAAATCGTGAGTTGTGATTCGTCTTGACTTGGGAGTTCCAAGAAGACAAAATTAAAATCAACTTGAAACTAACTTTCCCTTTCAATTTGTAGCTTATTACAACACCGAGTTTCGTGACTCAAAGAAGCACATTCAACTGCAAATAGTAACGCTGGAGAAGGATCCGGACCGTGATGTCCGCGACAACGTGTTTTCAGCATTTTCCGAAAAAGAGAAGACTGAGTCGCCTTCGAGTGATGACATGTCCGATGATATTCGGTCTGCGATTGAGACTCTTGATGCTCAACCATTGCCGCCAGCACCTGAATTGGTGACATCTCAAGTCGAGATTGTTGAGACACCGCCGCCACCGGCTGACGCCGAAGAGTCTTTGGCTGAAGACGAGGGAATCGCCGAAGGCCCGCCGGAAGAGTGGTGATTAGCTACGTTAATAGTCATTAAAGGAAGTTTTTGGCAGGAATGGAGCGTGGAGCTGAGAGATTAAATCATTTTTTACGAACCAAATGGAAAGTAAACACTTTTTTTGTTATTAGCGCCGATGAATGAAGGCGAAACCTTTTTTAATTCAAAAAGAATAAAAAAGATTAATGAAAACTTCCTACTTTTATAAGAAATTCCCAAAAAGAAAGATTAAAATCAAAAGAAAGATGGAAAAGTGATTTGTAAGATTGAAAAAAAAACTTGTTGGAAATGTCAATAAAATTCAGAAGATTGAAACCTAAATGTTTCAACTGTTTGTGAGTATTCACTTCCTTGCGATGGTGAATTTGACCTTTTCAGCTTTGAAATTTCACAAAATGTTGCAAAACAGCAGCGTCCTTAAGACAAGATCAACAAAAGTCGGCAAACATGCCGTGGACGACAATCAGCATATCTTTTGAATTTACTACAAGGATAAAGAAATCATCGGAAACAAAGGACTACAAAGGAAAAGCAAGCACAACGCGGCGTCTTTTCTTTATCGGCAAAAGAGAAAGCAGATCATGCACAACTTGAAAGTTTCACGGGAAAATGTTTTTAACCAAAATCAAATTTTAAAGGCGAGACTCAAAACTCAAAAGAGACACCTTTCACTTGCATGTCTTCACGGCTCGATGACAGCTGTCAGAGCAAGACACTAATCCAATTAAAAGGATTCAAATTGCATACATCAACTTTGCATTCACTCCAACATACTTCATTTACAAACCTGCAATATTTAATTTACACAACAAATCAAAACCATGTCATAGAAATAAGTCAATCAAAACTCAGGAATCATCTGACAATATGTACAAAGCAAATTCAATAATTTACTGCACTTTCTACTTTTTCGA
>JPYR01000287.1:19893-52362 GCA_000775305.1 Belgica antarctica
TGAGTCGTGATGACTGCTTAGTTTTGTGTTATCCCCAATCGATTCATAGAGGTGTGAAATGCTAAGCTGTGATTTACAAAAGTTGCTCGATCAAAGCTTCTCGAAAGTCTGATTTTTTTAACAGCCCAATAACAACTCGTTTTTATCAGACATTGTCACGCCATTGCACTCATCAAACATTTAAAGTTGACCCAGCGATAAGATAGCGCTATTGAATCAATGAAAATTTCAATCTGAAAACTGGCAAATGTTGGGTTTTAAGTGTTCATGGTATAATGTCTAAACTAATTTTCTGCACGCAAATGAAGCACATCAGGCTAATGCCAGCGAGAACTTGCAATTTATTTACACTCATTCATAGATTCTTTATGCTGTGCCGGTTACATTCGTTCAGTACACAGATAGTTGCTAGTCTAGAAATGGGTTTAGAAACAAACGCTTAGAAAGTTCACGTGCGTGGCGAAAACGTTTTCCGGTAATGCAACTTTCAGGGTCTCAATTTTGCGTGGAATAATCCGGCTAAAGTTTCTGCACCAGTTACGTTGATTTCCTGTCGAATGAAAAAGCAGAAATTATTTTTGCACACGGACCACAGTTCAGTGATCTCACTCTGTAGCCGAACGGCTCCAACCACATTTTGCATGCCGAAAACCATTTTCTGATCTTCGGGTAAGGCAACAAGCTGAAATCGAAAGCTTCGATCTGCGAGATTGTGACGCACAATGACAAATCAGCGAGTGTAAAGTCGTCGCCGACCGCGAACTTCTTGTTTTTCAGCATCGACTCGAAGAAGCCTAAAGCTTCAGCCAATCGAGCTTTCTTCGCCTCGTCCAAATGGGCGCCAAGAATGATCGTCGGAAAGAAATATTCCAAAGTTCTCTGGTACATCGTTGACAGATCAAAGTGCAGATACATGTCGACAAGTGCCCGCTTGGCCAAGTCTTTCGGGTAAAGATGTTCATACTCGCTTTTCCCGAACGCAGACACGAGATAAGTCAAAATCACGCGACCTGAAACAACAAATATCGAGATTAATAAGGTGAAAAGTGCACCGAAAACTTTCACTCACTCTCCCACAAAGCTAACCCAGATTCCGTTATCTACACAAGACCATTAGAACATGACAGAGAAAGTTACTTTCGGTGACTTACCTCGAGTGTCGGGATTGTGTGGGTGGGATTGAGCTGGAAGTTACAAAATGGTTAATTGAACAGTTTTCTAAGCTAAATGAGTGCGTCTTAGCAGTTCTAAGTATGTGTCTAGCAGCTTAATAGCGTAATGATGTCATGAAAAAGCATATTTCAGACATAAGTCTTGAAACAAAAGGCATGCTTGATTCAAATCAATGTCTTACTTCAAGGAAATCCTTCTTCAAATGTTCCTTCGCCTGAATGTTGACGCATTTTAGATTGAAATCGATCTGGAGAACCCGTCCTAGAATGAGAACGGCTCGGCATGGCGGAGACGGCGGGAGGTAGTAAAGATTCATCGATTTCAGCCTGAAGGATATGAGATGACATTGTGATTAATTGACAACGTTCTATTGATTGTCATTTCCAGGCGCGTTTGTAAATGACGTCTTTCAAGTCAAAACGTTTTTTGTTTTCATGGTAATTTTATGAAACCATTTAGCGAATGAATAAATGATTTGAATAATTTTCCAATCGACGTCATTTCCACGCAACCCATGTGTCGGTATTTATTTGCACACTCACTTCAGTTTCTGCTGAACGACAGAAACAATTGATTTGTCCACACAATTTCCCAGATTGTCAAATTTATTTCACACGCTCGTGAAGTTTCCACTGTCAGGAAAGCGCTTCGTTATGCAATTGCCCGCTGCTTCTCTTCGGAGTTTCCCACCAAACCGATCTTTATGAAATTCTGTGATAAACTGACTTACTAATCATAAATGCTACACACCGCGGAACGATACTCCAATCCTAGCAACCGCACAATTTTCACAAAAATAAACAAAAGAAAATTTCCTATTGCATGGCATGGCGCGTAATAAGGAGTGATTATCATGCGAATGCTTTGATAAGCGAAGAAGGAACCGAAGCTTCGGCGAAGATTTATCGGAAAAAACTCAACAATGTTTGCTTTCGTGAATATGCGGGTCGTTTACCATGCTTGTTGTTTTGGTAAAGTGAATTAACTAATCTGAGGGCATTGATAAAGTGAAAGTAGATTGAAGGCTTGTCAACTATACCGAATTTTGTTGCTTGAGATTTTAATAAAGTTTGACGTGAAAAGTTGAGTTTGAGACAACAAAAATATTGCTTGAGTTCGAATACAGTCTAATCGATTAGTTTAAATCCAAATTAATTCTATTTTTTTCGATCCCGGCTACTACAAGCCTTCAATTTCTGGGAAAGACTTGTAGGGCAACTTTTATACATTCAGTATTAAATTACACAACCTTGAAGGAATATTATAGAAGAATATCTTGGTCGTAAAGGAATGTCGGTGGTTTGAGTTCGTCTCTTCGTTTCCAGTGCGTGGTGGGTGAAATACGAGGATTGAACAGTTTTTGGTGTGCGAAGAAGTCTTTTGTTTGAATAAATCGCTTCATTAGTCGCTCAAGACAAACAGCAGGCGACACAGTCGGCTTCAGTTTTAAAATTGTTTCTGTTTGACGTGCAGCCTAAGGGCGACGAAAAAAAGCTTTTGTGATTGTGTCATAGAAGCGCAGTTGATGGACAGTCGTTACCTTCGTAAATGAATTGTTCGCATTGCCTCGTGATGCGGTTGAAGTAGAATCGCCTCCATTTGAGCTTGCAAGAACCGATGTTTTTGAGCAAGTTGCAATAGTTCTCTCGATACGCTGCGGCCGCGGTTTCGTTACTGATGCAATCTGACTGCACTTGATTCACTAGAATCGCCGCCAAAATCAGGAAAATTGCGATGTCGCATCTGAACATGACGAGGGATGATGAAAAACTGAATCATTTTGCGCGTATTTCGTGATCAATTTTATAACTGTGTCATAATTGTAAGAACAAAAACTGTTGAATGAAAAAGACTCATTGCAATTCATTTGAATTTATTCAGAAAATTTTCACAGCAACAGTTTTTTGCTGTGCAACAGTTGATGCGTAAAATTATTCCATGTTGACGTCGACACTGGACCCAGC
The DNA here is from genome assembly GCA_000775305.1 of Belgica antarctica. Taxonomy (NCBI): domain Eukaryota; kingdom Metazoa; phylum Arthropoda; class Insecta; order Diptera; family Chironomidae; genus Belgica; species Belgica antarctica. Next base: position 23,031 of record JPYR01000287.1, read on the forward strand.
GATGGAACTGATAACCTGGCCTTTGCGGTTGTATTCTTCGTAGGTCCACTTCGGGAACACGCGCTTGTAGAGGTACAGGAAAACAGTGTCGAAAGACTTCATTTGACCATCGAAGACGCACTTCATGTGGCCGTGCGTTCCCAGCGACTCCTTTATGTGTCCGATTCTGCCACACTTGGTTCGCAGTTTGCATGGCTTGAAGTAGTTGATGTCTTCGTTGTTGTAGAACATGAATCTGACAGTGGCCGAGCGCTTGTGGATCTTGAACGGATGACCGCTGAGCACGGCTCGCTTGAGAACGACGCGGTCTGGTGTGCACGACAAGAGACTGCCGTTGGCAACTTGTGTCACTGATCCGTTCGGATTTTCACGGAAAGCCAGGACTGGCGCTGGCGGGAACTGAATTGGCGCGAAGAATGAAGCCACAACTGTCGAGTGGGGCTGGAAGAATCGCTCGAACTGGAAATGGTAATAAATTAGTTAAAAAAGTTTTTTTTTATGATAAACAATGTATTCTCACCTTGTGTTTGTTTCCATTTGTGTGCTGACTGTAAACGGGATTCACCACGAATCGTCGGTATCCGCATTGAACAATCAAGCGTTCTTTTGATTTGATGGGGATGGTCGAGCCAGCAGTTCTCTTCAGCACGACGTTAACAACTGACATTTTGTTTTCGTGGTCGAGAAGGCCGTAGACAATTACGTTTTCTGTTCCGTTGGTGGTCTTGTAGTTCTCCCAGGCGTCTTTGGCGACGTTGTTCAAGTGGAGAGTGACATACATGCCCGGCTCTGCATCGCCATCAGCAGCAGCGGCGTCTTTCACAATTCTTCGCTTGACTCGGTTAAAGTCTTTGAACTGGAAGATTCTAGCGTAGTCGAACGGCAAGTTCTCTTTCACGTCCCACGGTGATGTTCTGAACGACTCCAGGCCTCGGAACTTTTGGAAACGAATTCGAGCTGGTGCATCGATCGGTGTGTCAACCTCGTCAGGGAACGCAGCATCGGTTCGCTGGGCTTTGAGTTGCTCCTGTGCCTTTCGTTCTTCGTACAAATCCATCTGTTCATCGTATTTGTGATCGTTGTTGGTGGTTGATCCCACCTCGGTCGACACTTCTTCAAATTCTTCATCCTCTTCCTCATCAGACTCCATTGCATCATCTTCTTTCTTCTGTGATCCAGCGGAATCGCACGACATGAAGCTTTTGTCATCGTCATCACTCTCGCTTTCCGATCCGTCTTCATCGACTTCTTCGATATCTGGGATCCAGCAGGCCTGGTAGTCGCTCATGCCCTTTGGAACTCGCTTGATGAGCTTCTTTTTGTTTTCGTCCATAGACTGCGCAATTTCAGCGTCTGTTGGGAAAGTTTGTTCGGCGTCCATTTCATCGGGGATGTTCTCTGAATCAAGAGATGTTTGCAAACTCGGATTGGCTTTAGCGATGACTTGAGTTCCACTGGGACCCTCGTCTGATTGGCTGAGTGGATCGATTGCGGAGTCGATTTGTGACATTTGATAAGTTCCAAGTCCTGGAACATGAACCAAACCGTTGACACTCAGTGGAATTCCTCGCAGGTAGCCGGTGACCTTCAATGTTGAGTTGTCTGTTAATTCAGTTTTCTCACTGTAAAGATGTGCGCGGTTGTTTTTGTTGTGGATGTCGTTGCGCTTCTGTCCGCCGATTCTTCTCAGCATGTTCAATCCATCAGAGGTCTTATCCAACAGCATCAGCTTCTCTTCCGAGAAATACTTGCCGACTCTTTTTTGAACATCAGCTCTGACTTGCGTGCGTCGCTTCGGTGCAATCGACTCCAAATCCATCAGAGCGATAAGCGGAGTTGGAACGCCTTGCGTCAATGCCATGTTGAGGAATTTCTCGCCCCACTTGTCGATGATATCTTCGTTCGAAGCTGATACTAGGAAGACGGTGCTGTCACAGACCTTCAGCTGGTCAAGGCTTCTCATTTCGTTACCGGGACCGAAATTCGACTTGATGAATGCAAATCTCTGCTTCAAACGAAGTGATCTAAAAAAAATTATATTTTGAGCTGTTCTTAATTGCTTAACTTTGAACTCACTTGAAGTAAGTGATATTTGGATTTGATTTATCCACTGTCATCTCTTCATCGCAAGCTTCAATGATTGCGAAGGCTGAGTTGATGTCAATATCTTCGTGGAGCGCGACGAAGCAAGTCAGGAACGGTGCCGAGAGTCCCGACATGCCGCCAAGTTTCCTTTTCTTGTCCATGGCATCTTCACGCTTGTTCTTTCTAATTTGATTAGCTTGGAGACGTCGTTCATCGCGCTTCATTACTCTGTTGCTGTTCTTTGTTGACGTCTTGACAGACACTCGACCTAAACGAATTCAGTTTGTTCAGGAACATTTTGCTTGGAAACTTCTTTCACACAATTTACCTTTGTTCTCAGCGTCAAGCTGGCGGTTCGATCTGTGTTTTCCATGTTTATGACCTTTGTTGGTCTGCTTGAGAGCCCCAGCTCGGTGAACCGTGCCTTCAATCGCCATCAGCACTGATATTTTGGATTTATGCAGTCAACACGCGGTAAACGCGAATCTAACTTGACTCAGACTTGACTTGCCGCTCAGCTGCATCCGCGACAGACGGACAGACAACTGACAATGTTGTACAGCTTCAGAGTGAACAGAACACATGTAAGAACATAATATAAAGTTAAAATGAAACTGGAAAAGAAGAGTTCACCGATAGAACCGGCGATATTTGACAGCTTCAACAAGCTCATAAGCCACGACGAGAAGGTTCGCATCAAGGGAGCCACCGGGTTAATCAAATGTCTCGAGGACAGCAGCGAAGATAAAGTAAGTCTAAGTTCCCCCGAAAATGTGCTCAATCTGAATGTTTCTTGTTTTAGTTGCAAAAGCAGTTGGACTATGCTCTCAAGCGGCTCATCCGCGGTAATGGATCCTCCACCTCAAACTCACGAATCGGATACTACACAGCGCTCACAGGCTTGTTGAGCTCGACAGCGATAAAGAATCCGCTAAAAGTATCCAATATCATTGAGATCCTCAAGAAGGAGTTCCAGACAGTCGAGGACAAAGGAAAGGTCGATGCGATGGTCGGCACTGCGCTTGTTTGTGGTGCAATCATCAGAGCTGAGAACTTTTTGGCTGCTGCATCGGAAGCTGAGGTTGAAGAAATTGCAAAGTGTCTGGTCCCCTGCACTTCAAAGCCCGCGGTGGCTTCACTAGCTTTCACATTTCTTAACGAGCTTGTTGTTAAGGTGAGTCGATAATGCCACTTTTATTTACACAATTTATAAAATTAAAATTTTCAGACAAGCACTGAAGTCGTGAGTTCAGTGATCTGGCCGGCTGCAAAGAAGATCGTCAACGTGACAAAGGATGTCATCACCATCGACCAAGCTTACTTGCTTCTCCTCATCGAAGAACACCACGATACCGTCTTAGATCCACTGTTCTACAAGAAAAATTGGCAAACTGAGTCGATTATGAGCGCCAACAATTTCGACGTGTTTGTGAACCTGCTGTGGAACAACAAGAAAGACAACGCAGTTAATCATCCCTTCTACGAGTTCTTCATGATCCGCTTGGTCAACTCAAAGTTGGTGAAACCGTTCTGGACGCATGTGGATGCGATTCTAGAGAAGCCATCAAAGCTAGTTGAGCTAGTGACTATTCACTCAGCAGTCTGTATTGTGAAAAATCTTGAAGGAAAGCCGAAGGAAGTCCTCAAACTGCTGACTCCCAACTTCTTAAAGATGCTGAGCGCAAATGGCACCAAGTCGCTGAAAGATGAAGACATTCAGGAGATGTACACTGAACTTTTTGACATGCTCGATAAGAGCTTGCAAGGCTTGAAGGGCGAATCAAAACTCCAAACTCTGAGAATCTTCACGCAATCGGGAACGCTGACGATCGAGAAGAGTTCACAAAAGAAATTCATCTCGAACTTGATCAATGACTTGGAGATCGAAGCTTTGAATGAAGCCATCGATGACATCAAATCCATCATCACAACCAGCACGCAGGAACGCGAACAGCAGTACGCTGCTTCAATCTTCCAGAAAATCATCACCGGCAACAAGCTCGTGTCGAGTGACATCGAGTGGAGAATTGAACAACTGAATTTCCTCGTGAACTTGGCGATCTTCAAGTCTGCTGACGGTGCCACATTGACCACGAAGGACGATGACATTAACAACAACTCTGGAAACATCAAAAACATTTTCTACCACTGCTTGGAATACAAGCTGCCGAAGCTCGACGATGAGAAGACCGTTCTCATCGGCATCGTCGACCACATCAACACAACTTTGAACAAAAAAGATCCTAACAAGTTCCTGCAAAAGTCGCTGAAAGCAAATCACTTTGCAACTTGGAAGAAGATGTATTCCGAGTCGACAGCCAAGGTCGACAAAAAGGAGAAGAAACTGAAGACAGTTTTCCAAGTTCTCATGCTGCACATGGGACTTCAGTTGTTCAACAACAGCGACGTCGCTGAAAACTCCATCAACGAACTGGAAGCCGTCACAAAGCGAGCTCTGTCAAAGAAAAGCAGTCAGAACGAACCGGAATGGATTGAAGTCGTTGTGGATCTCTTCCTGACTCTGCTTTCTCAAGAATCGTATTTGCTGCGCAATGTCATCCGTCACGTGTTCCCACAACTCTGCAGCCAGATGACCGTCACCGCCTTCCACCAAATCTTGTCGTTGTTGGACTTGAACAGCAAGGAGAATCCTCTCCAGCCCAATGGTAACTTGAGCGACGACGAAGACATGGTGTCTGAAGATGAGCCAGATGAAAATTGGTCAGGCGATGAGGTCAATGGAAGTGCCAGCGAAAGCGACGAGGAATCCGATTCCGAGGGTGAAGACATCGAAGAAGACATCGAAGAAGACGAACCGGAAAATGTCAACGATTCCGTCAGAATGGCGCTTCAGACAGCGCTGGAGTCCACTGGAGGTGATGATGATGATATTGACTGCGAAGAGCTCGATGAAGAAGAAGGCTTGAAACTCGACCTCGCGCTGGCAGAAGCTTTCAAAATGCTGAAGGCGAACCGAAAGCCGAAGAAGACCAAAGGAGACAAGATTGCCGAGAAAACTTTGCTGCACTTCAGAATGCGCGCGCTCGACTTGGTGGAAATTTACCTGAAAAACAATCCGCAGATGGAAGTCTGCCTCGAAGCGCTGATCTTTTTCTACGATTTGATGCCAATTGCTATTAAGAATGATAAGCAAAGCCAGCTACTGCCGAGATTCGACGGAATTTTCATGCAACTTGCTCAACTTAAATCGTTCAGTCTCGAGACAGTCGCGAATGTGACGTCGAAGAACCTCGCAGACACTTTGACCAACATTTTGGAGAAGACGATGAAGGAGAAGACAAACATTCAGCAGCTCAACCATTTCGCCCGCTCTTGCGTCTTTCTCATCAACTGTTCACAAATCCTTCAAAAGCTGATGGCAGGCGAAGACGAAGTTCTCCGAATCATGCTCGAGAAATTGCGCGAGTTCTTCACGCACAGAAATCCAACATTGCAATTGAACAGCTTCAACAAGATTCTAACACTTCACTGGCACGGGAACTTCAAGATGGCCAAGTTCATCGCCGACGAGGGTCTCAAGTCGACAGTTCGATCACTAAGACGAACGCAGTCGCTGCAAATGCTTAAAACTTTCTTCAAGAACCACAATTTGCTGAAACAAAACGAAAAACACGCCACCAAGTACACCGGAAAGGTCTGTGAGCTCTTAAAGTCTTACGCAAGCGAAGTCGAGGAGGTTCCACAGCCAGAATTCCTCGAGTTGGTGCAGTTCGTCATGGCTTTGCGCCAACAAAAAGACTTCTCAGCGCAAGACGATCTCGTCGACGCTATTCAGAGGTACCGAACGCATCTCCAGCTCAAGCCGAACATTCTCAGCATCTACAAGTCTTTCTGCGACGCCTCAAAAGTTCCATTCGTGCCGAATGAACACGCTGATGTTTCGAAAACAAACGGAGTGCACAAAGCACCACAAAACGGATTGACCAACGGGGATGCGCCCAAGAAGCAAGAGAATGGCGCGGTCAAGAGGCAAAAGCCATCCAGCAAAAAAGAAGTGAAGTCTCGGAAGCAGCTCCGACTCGAGGCGTCTTCGAGAGGATTGAACAACGGATTTTCATTTGCCAACACGTCTGAGGTGCTGTTGGATTAGATAACAAATAAGAAATAACTTTGGATTTATAACTTTTATTTTAAATGAAAAATAAAATTTGAAACAATACTTCTCATGTCTTTTCTTTCGTCTTGTCCTCCTTCTTCTTCTTGCTTTTCTTGACGTAAGTGATTGTGAAAACAACAGTTCCGTCTTCCTTAACGTTTTTCGTGTAGATCTTGCTCGTTCTCTTCTTTTTCTTCGACTTATTCAGCGAGCTTTCCTTCGATTTGTTGAACGAATTTTCCTTTGAGCCTCCGGACGAGTCGAGAGTGCCGTTGAGCGACACTTGAAGATCTGGTGGTGGGTCAGCTGCTGGTTGGACATGCTGAATGGTCTGTTCAGTCTTTGGTGGATCGCTTGGAGCTAATTCGGGCACAAGTTGGACAACTATGGCTTTGACCGGTGGAGTTTTGACCTTAGCCGGTGAATTCTTGATCTTAGTTGGTGCACTTTTGACCTTTGTCGTTGATGATTTGACTTTGGATGTTGATTTCTTGGCTTTATCTAAGTTATTTTGGATTCCAGCCTTAGACGTTCGGCTTTCGACCTTAGAGCTTTGAACTTTCGCTACAGAAGCTTGAGCTTTAGCTGGAGAGCTTTGGACTTGAGGTGGAGTTTGATTTTTGACTGGAGCGCTATGAGCTTTACCTTCTGTCGCAACAGGTTCAACATCTCTCAAAGTAGTTTCAGACACAACCGTCTCAACTTCTGTCACGACAGGTTCGACTGGCAACTTTGCAGCTTCTGAGCTCTTCGCTACTGCAAGTGAACTTCCAGATGTTCGAATATCAATTGTAGCTGCCAATTCTTCAACAGGTGTGTCTGTAAGCGATTCAGGCATTTCTGGAGATGGTTCTTTGACTGGAGGCACAGATTCAGAGTTGTCTTTCAGTTCGTCTTGGATCATTTTGGCCAAAGAGTGCAATTCAGAAAGCGGAAAATTGTCGTTTTGTGCAAATCCTTTCACGCCACCTTTGGAAGTCGTAGCTACCTTGTCTTCCGTTCTTTCAAGACTGTAGTTTTCAGCTGCAAGAATTTCTTTTTCGAGTTCGCTCAGTTTTGGTGACTTGCTTGTGTCATCGGCCGTCTCGAAGCTTGACGATTCATCTTCTGTTATGAATTTCTTCACTCCAGCAGCAACTATTTCTTCCTTTTCAATGGGAATCACATCCGTACCGTTAACTTTGATTCTTTTCTCCTTTTCCTTGGTCGTGTTCTTAGAAAATGTCTTTATGTCGATCTCAACATTCGCAGCATCGACGATTTCCACTTCAGAGTCACTCGATTTGATCGAAAGCACCACCGTCGGAGCTTTTTCCTGGCTTTGGTGCGTTTTTCGCTTTCGAGGCGACAAAACCTTTGGTTCTGTATCACCTGGGCGCGCTGAATCGACTCTAGGCTTGCGTGGAGATGTTCTATTCACCTGTTTTTTAAGCAACGACAGTCTCAAGTCCGGTTCTTTCTTGTGGTCGGTTTGCCTTGGCCGTTCATCGACTTTTAGTCGTTTCTCGTCAACTCGCTTCGGTGATCGGGACCTGGATCGCTTGCGACGGTCTCTTGAATTGTCTGCATCTCTAGGCTTATCAAATGAGTGAATACGAGGTCGGTCGTCCCTTGAGGAAGTCTTCAAGTCATGCTTGTGCTTCGAGTCATTATCTGTGCTTGAGCTTTTCCTGCCCTTTGGTTTGATTTTCTCTGGAGATCGGTGATGAGATCGTCTTCTATCGCGACTCCTATCTCTGACTCTATGCTCCGAGTGGAATTCTGTCTGTGTACTTTGCGTCATTGCACCTTTCTTTCTTCTGAACATCAACCCGTCCCATTTCCTTTGCCAATCTTTGATCATCGTTTCCTTCCTAAAATTTCGAAACCGTCAAGCCAACTTCGGTCATATGTATAAAAATTTGTTTACCTTTTGAGTTCCTGTCTCGCTGTCTCAAGCAGGCAGCTCAGGTTGTAGTTCAGGTTGTTTATCACCTCGTTCAGGTTCTTCTCTATTTCAGTTTTGTCGTCGAGCTGCGCTTGCATCCTGCTGATGGCTTCATTCAAACCTTTCTCTGTCGCCGATTTCTCTTTTTCCTCGAGCTTCTTCTTCTCCAGGTCTCTCTCGAGCGGTTGGATGAGTGCGTCGTCCAGGTCATCGTATAAATCGAATCCGTCTGACATCCCTTTTATCGAAAATTCTGAAAACTACTCGAATTTGTCAACAAAGTGATTTGCCCCGCGAGCGGCTGAACTGCGGCTCAACCGACGCGTAGCATTCGCTCAGCTTTATCCTCAGATTTGCTCGTCGCGAATCATTTTAGCGTGTTTAGAGTTGAAAATCGGCAAATAAATCACATTTAACTTACTACAACGATCTCTACTTGGCTTTAATCCCTTTTATCCTAAGCATAAGCATCGGCTCCATAGTAAAAGCAACAGCAACGTTCAAAATGTCAAACTCGTCCAAATTTCAAGCGAAGCTTTTGAAGATAATTTCCGTGAATAATAACTTGAATGAGCGCTCCTTCCAGAGCGGCATCAATGTTTTGTGTTGTTACGACCCGGAAGGTGTGATAGTGAAGTTTGCGAGAGGTGAGTTACAGCGGCATTTTTCGATCCAGACATTTCTTTGTGTTTGCATACCTCGGCTGATCACCCGGGAAAAATTTTCACACCTCGCAATGATTGCTTTGGTCAATTTCTAGACAATGACAAAGGCATCACAAACGGTAACAGCGAGGGCTTCATCGAGTTGGAGTTGCTGGTGACAAAGCAGACGGTCCTGAAGAAGACCAAAGACATGCACATCATCCACTCCACCGATGACATCGTTTTCCTCAAGCTTGCATCATCGGAGCACGACAAACAATTCGACGAGATTCTCAAAAAAGTTCAAAACGTCAACAACTCAGTATTCATCTTGCGAACAGAAGATTCGTCGGCTAACCAATACTTCCAGTTCTACGGCTACTTGAGCCAGCAGCAGAACATGATGCAAGATTTTGTCCGCACCAGCACTTATCAGAAAGCAATAAACGGAAACTACAATGACTTCAACGATAAAGTCGTGCTTGACGTCGGTGCCGGCAGTGGAATCCTCTCGTTTTTTGCCGCGCAAGCTGGCGCCAAACGAGTGTATGCCGTCGAGGCCAGTAACATGGCGCAATACGCGCAGCAACTTGTGGCAGCTAATAATTTAAGTGACCGCATTACGGTAATCGCAGGCAAGATCGAGGAAATCGAGCTGCCCGAGAAGGTGGACATCATTGTGAGCGAGCCGATGGGCTACATGCTCTACAACGAGCGCATGCTAGAGACGTATCTTCATGCCAAGAAGTGGCTGAAGCCGAACGGAAAGATGTTCCCATCGCGAGGTGACCTGCACGTTGCGCCATTCTGTGACGAGGCACTGTACATGGAGCAGTATAACAAGGCCAACTTCTGGTACCAGTCGAGCTTTCACAACGTCGATTTGAGCTCACTTCGCGACGCCGCCATGAAAGAATACTTCCGCCAGCCCATCGTCGACACATTTGACATCAGAATCTGCCAAGCAAAGTCGATTCGTCACGTCGTTGATTTCCTTGAAGCCGACGAAGAAGACCTGCACAGAATAGGTGAGTTCCGAAGGTCAACAAGCAAACTTTTCGACTCAACATTGTTTTCTCCGTTGCCAACAGAGATTCCATTAGATTTCCACATGCTGGAGACCGGCACGTGCCACGGCCTAGCTTTCTGGTTCGACGTTGAGTTCTGCGGAAGCAGCTCCAGTGTCTGGCTTTCAACCTCACCGACGGAACCCTTGACCCACTGGTAAAGCCAGCTTTAACCTCTCTTTTGAACTTGAACTTGACCAAAGTGTTTTCATGTTTTAGGTATCAAGTCCGCTGCTTGCTCCAGAACCCGTTGTTTGTGAAACAAGGACAAACGCTTACAGGAAGAGTTCTGTTGGTTGCTAACAAAAGGTAAATTTCATTTTCAAATTGCATAGCTCGGCCTGCTTATGTCTTCATCACTCTGTTCCAGACAAAGCTATGATGTGACAATCGAGTTAAACTTGGAAGGAACGTCGATCTCGTCCTACAACACACTAGACTTGAAGAATCCTTACTTCCGCTACACAGGAGCCGCCGTTGTTCCACCTCCCGGCACCACCAACCAGAGTCCTTCCGAGATGTACTGGAACCAATTGGACAATGGACAAGGATCGCGAGGTGAGGATGGGTAATTCCTCCATTCTTACGGTTTTTTATTCAAAATATCGAAACTATTTCGTTTTCCAGCTGTGAATCTCCTGAATGGTATCAGCGTAAACGGTCTCGGAGAAGTTGCTCTCGACTCTCAGACAATAATGAATCAGAATCAAAATCTCATGACAATCGGTAAGTAGAATCTAACGATTTCTGTTGTTTTTATGCTAATCACAATATTTCATGGCCATCGTAGGTAATCAGCAGCCCAATCACCCTCAACAGTATCAACAGATTATAAATCCAAACATCCACTCCGGCTCTATTCCTTCAACGGGTCGATCTATTTACGCAAGCAACTACAGTTTCACATCCCAAAACGCAGCCGACAAGGCCGTCGAAGACACACGCATGATTATCGAGCAGGCTAATCGCCAGAAGAACGGCAACAACATCCTGATTGGCGGACAGCAAGACGAAAAAGTGATGATTCCGGCGGCTTCATACATTGACCAGCCGATGCTGTCTGCCATGCAGCAAATGTTCAACAACTCCAACACTCAGATGCATCCGCAGAACGTCAAGACAATTTATCACCAGCCCAACGGCGCGCCACAACAAATTTACTTCAACTGAGGCGTTCTACTCGCTGATGATCGATCCCATCGAATGATTTATCACACACAATCCACAATTGATATTTTTGAGCCTAATATATAAGTTGGTAGAATCTTTCACGCCTGACACGGTTGCGTCAGCTCTTGCTCTAATACAAACAACACTCTTATCGGTCGGCGCTTTCAGTGTGCGCTAAAATTTCGTGAAAATTACTTTTCAAAGGTAGTAATCGTAAGATAGGAAACTGTTCGTGCTGCTACAAACTTGCATTTTAAAATCTTTTTAATAACTTATGAAACTGCATGGACGTCTTGCTGCCGAGGACGTCTTACTCCAGATAGGACTATGTTGTCTAGTTGCATCACCTGAACTTATAGTGTCAGAACATTGTGATTTTTTGAAAAGCACGACTCGGAAATCTTTCATGCACTCAGCGATGACGTTCTAAGACGTCCGTGGTTCGCCAAAGCGCAAAGAAACGTCCCATTTATTTCTGTTCAGTATACTTTCACGACCTTTCTCTGTTTATTTATATATTTTTCTTCTATTTCTGCTCATTACTGACGCTTTTCTTTTCATTTGATTGACTTGTCACTTTATACGTTTAGGACTGTAAGGACAACGATGATTTGACCCTCATTTAAAACGTGTTCGGTTTTTTGTGAGTTCATGTTTAATGCTCGACACACAATGAGATGATAAAAGAAAGAATAAAGTTCCATTATCTTAGAAACAAAGCTTGTTGGAGTCTTTGAAGAACTTAAGAATGAGTTTCAGATAAGATTTGAAGGAGAAATTTCGCTGTTCTGCTTGTGATTCTAATGTTAGAAGTGAAAATTTACCGAAAACCTTAAAGTACAAGTCTAAAGTGGCTTGTAATTGTCATTCTAGAACATGCCGAAGCACTTAAAACCTTGAATCGACTTGAATCTATGCTGCGCGACCATTGAAAACCTCATCGTTTTATGAATTTTTCATTTCTTTATTAAGATTAAGAGTTTTTTATTCAGTTTTTATTCTTTTTCAATATTAAATTAATTAAATCCACGTTTTACTTTGTGTGTTGCTTAATAATGTTTTGGGACTTTTTGCTTTTGTACACTACAAATATTTTATTTTTCAATTTTTTTTACTTTTTCTTACTGTTTTGCCTCCGGGGAGACCATTTTAAATTAAATTCCATCAATTTTGTTTTTCTTCTTTACTTGTTACACTTATAATTGAATGTATCCAACAAAATGAAACATAAATCCCTATGTTGAGAAACAAAAGCGATGAAAAGAGTGGGACATTCAAAAGAGGTGAACAAATGGAAGGTCCTGGAACTGATTCGCTAGTCGGCACTTTAAGATTTCTTTATTTCAAACATAAAAACAATTTCTAGGAAGGTTTTCCGCCTCTGCAAGCTTCTTAATTCTGAACTCGAAGCTTTTGGTCTTCCAAGAAAGTTTTATTTTTCGATTTACTTCACATGACTTCCTAGAAACCCTGCAAGGCTTTCAGCTTTCAACGAAACAACAAAAGCCCCGAAGTAGTTCTTAGAAGCCCAGTGAAGCAATTAATGTTCTCCTAAATTTTTCTTCCCTCACAAATTCCAACGCGTTCAGTTCAGAGCTTTCCACGCAGTCTACCTCATATACGCAATACAAATGAAGTTTTCAACTTTTGTGAATTTTGTTGTGATTTCTTGTCGTTCTCGTATATACATTGTTAGTCAATGAAGTTGTTTCGAAGAAAAAATAATTTCTATTCATTTCATTATTTTGACACTTTGCATCGTCGTGAGAGAAAACTAAGATTTCGCTTTTTAGAAAAGTGGTCTTACATCATAAGTTGTTTAGGTTTTTTGTTTTTCATTGTTTATTTCATTGTTGGTTTGAGAGAAAGGATAAGTCAAAGCCATCTAAAGCCAGCTGGTGCCAAAGATCTTTCAAGCCCAAGTTGCGCCTAGTAAGCGCAGTTGTGCTTGAAAAGTCTGTTTAGAATCTTCTCGTTGCAAATCAGCTTGATTTAGATGGTTTTGCAAAAGTCGAGAACTTTTTGCATGGTAAACTAATTGTTACCATCTTCTTCGACGATTTCAAACAAACGAAAACTTTTTCTTCTTTGATAAAGGGGAAAACACAAAGCGGAGGGCGCGCAAATATTGTGACAGAATAGAAAATTTTGCTGCCACTTACATCATCTTATGACCTACACAAATTTTCATTACTTTTCTTTAAACGGTTTAAAGAAACGACGCTGATGTTGCTGGAGACCGTCGATGTAAGTGGGGCGATACCCAGCAAATCGACATGAAAATCATAAAGTTAGTTAACGAGAAGAGCCTCTCGCTAATTGAAAGTTGAACAGAGGATAAAGTGCCGTTCTTGACGAGCGTTGCTTACGAGGCCAAAGGACAATGCTTAAGAAGACTCAACCTTAACGGCCGCAGCCGCTGCTTCTTCTTCTTCGTCTTTGACTTTTTCTTCGCGCGGCTTGGCTTCGCCGAAGATAGCGGCAGCTTGCTTAGTAGAAGCAAGAGCGTTCACCGGGTCCTTGACAGTGCGTGGAGCCAGATTTAACTTTGGTCGACCTGCGTCCCTTTCTAAAAGTCACAAGTGTTAGCAAGTGAAAGCAGATATCTTCAGATAAAAACTCACCCTCAAGCGATAATTGCGACATGCTTTCGCTTGTTCGTCGCTCCTGATCGTAGCCACCGCCTCTTTCACCTCTGTCGCCTCCTCTGCCACGGTTCCCGCCGTAGTTATTGTATCTATCGTCACCCCCGCGATTTCCAAATTGATTTCCATCGCGATTTTGATTTCCGTAGTTACCACGTCCGCCCGAGTATCCGTCATCGCGACTCTGATCGTCTCCGAAGCTTCCATAGCGTCCACGGTTGCCACCTCCGCGGTCTAAAATAAATTGCGTGAGCTTAATGCGGTTAATGTGAAAGCTCTGAGACTCTCACCGTTAAAGCTATTACGACCACCTCTCATGTTCTGGTTGTCATATCCATCGTTTCTTCGATAATTATTATCGTTACTGTAATTTCCTCGATTACTCGGCCCACCACGGTCTGAAACAAGTGTTCAGGATATCAGAACGGTGTGATCGCAAAATATCATTTCGACTTACCGTTGAAGCTGCTGCGTCCTCTCATGTTCTGGCCGCCTCCCATTCCTGGTCCGCCACGACGATTGTTGAAGCCACCGCTACAAATAGGCAAGTTTCAGGGAAAATTGAATGAATAACTGCTAAATCAACTCACCGATCGTTCTTCTTCTGCTCGGCGATGTCAATTCTCAGCGGCTGCGGATTTTTGTCCAACACGATGCGCCCGTCGAGACTGACCGCCTCTTCAAGCTCCTCGCACGTCTCGAACTCAACATAGCAGAAGCCCTTGAACAGATCCGTCTCCTTGTCCTTCACCAGACGAACGTTCTTCACCGTCAGCTTGCTGAAGATTTGAATCACGTCACCTTGGACGACTCCTTGAGGCAGGTTCCCGACGAAAGCCAGGAACGGTGGCTCTGTGGGCAACGGCTTCTTGCGCTGGTGATTGTCGTACCTTGAAACAATTCGAAAATATTATGTTTCGGATGTTCGGCATCGGACGGCGAAAATACCGCGTTGGAAATAATTTGGTAAAGCCGATGAACATAGTAAAGAATGGGAGACGAAGAAGAAAAAAAAATTGAAGCATGGAAATGATGCTTGGTGAATGGAAAAAATCAAAATATCTCCAATTTAAGGCGAAAATCGCACCGCTTCGTGTGAAAGCGCTCACAATGCGCCGGCTCAAATAGCTCTTGAGTTAAGTTAACTTGTTCTGAGCGGGATCTCGGGTCGAAAACTTCACAATACTCACCGATTTGCCATTTTACTCGCGGTTAGCGAAACTAAATTTTCACTGAAAACTTGACTTAGCGCACTTTTTTCTGGTTGCCTTCACGTTCACTCAAAAATGGTTAAGCTCTGTGTCGATTCGTCTTGTTTTCACTAGATTTCAATGGAGTTTTCCTATCCTTAAATACCACTCAAAACCAATTGGCTTGTCGAACAAATTTTGTTCCAGGGGGAATGCCAGACACGACAATTGCGTGTTTGAATTTCAAAATGTCGTTAAAAACTTTTAAACTTGAAAATGTTAGAGAAACTTTTATTTCCAATTAAATTCAACAGAGTTCTTGCAAGTAGAATTTCGTTCTTTGCTAAAATTTCCTGTAGAATTTGTTCCTGAAGTTGCAAAATTTCTTCTTCAAGTCTTGCAATTTCGTTCTCAAGCATTCCGACTCGTTCAGAACAAGACGAATCGAGTTCAGTGTCGTTCAAAGCAACTTCGTTGTCAGTGAATATCTTCAAAGCCAATAGCTGTTGTGGTTTCTTCTGCTGGGCAGGCACTTGGAAGCTCATTTCCTAAAGACACCACATAATCTCGGGCTGTCGCCAAACTGCTTATGCAAGGGTTGTTGACGAGGTTCAAATAGATCAAAGCGTTCAGATTAGCGACCAAGTCTGAACCAATGTGATGAATTTGATTCGATGACAAGTCAATTAGGCGTGTTGGAAAATAAGTCACCATCGATTGAAATCAATGGGTTGTTTGAAATCCCAATCATCCGTAGACTAAGAAACTTTAAGTCGTTCGCAGAGATTGTCATCAAGTTGAATTCCAAATCGACAAGCTCATCAAACCCGGAAAAAACGTTTCTTGGGAATGAAAGTCAAGTTTTCATCTTGCACGTTTAGGTCTTTCATGTCCGAGTTTCGTATGCCAGACCAGTGACTACCAGTCACGCTTTCTAAACTCGTCGCTTCACCCTCTTCAAAAATGACTTCCGGTCTGCAACGATTAACTTCGGATCCAAGCAAGTAAATGACGAGAGTGACAAACTAAATAAATTTTATTGAATTCTGATCAATTCAGTGAATGTTTAGAAATTGTTTATCAATGACTTACCTAATTTTTATTAATCTGAAAGTTTTCAGCCGGAAGCAATTTGCTAAGTTCATGAAGCTTATGCAGACTATGAACATATTGTGAAGCACAGCTAATATAGTTCACGATCGGACAAAGCTAACATCAGCTTTGGAAATGTAACACGTGAAGAAATTTCACAACCGACTAAGACCATCTTATCCAAAACTTTGTTTCAGTTTCTCGAGGAAACTATTTCACTATTGCGACAATTGAATAGAAAACAGAACTTTGAACCAATAAAACGGAACCTGGTTATTGCTAAGCAGTGTCAAGAAATGTTAAAGCAAAGCATGCAAGTGTTAAAATTGGAGTTTGGAATCGGTTGATTTGGTTTTGCAACGATCAAGCCGCGTGGTGCGTCATTCATTCGGCTGCAGTATACTGGTCTAACTGGAATTTGTCTTTCGCCAGCTCAGAATTGTTTGTTTTCTTGGCAACACTTGGACATTTTCAGAAGCAACTCTGAGGCTTTTTTATATCTTACCATTTCGATGAGTCATGCTTGTTATTTACTGACACTAGCGTCTGTCTCACGTGTTTGTTTTGCTTTTCTTCGCCGGTTGTATCATTTTTAAGCGCATTTCTCTTGCGGGAACCCTGCGTCAATTAGTATTCCACGACGATCATCGAGTCAATACGCCAATTATTATTCATGAGTGTCGACGAACGAAGACTGTGACGACATCGAATGTGTGAAGGGTTAGGTAATTAGTTATTTGCGCGCAAAAATCAATCGCAATTAGCGTTTAACAAGTTGCATTTATTGAACCATAAACTGGTGCTTGACCAACGGACTCCTCGAAATTTTGCGCACACTCGTTAGATTTCGTTTAACTTCGAGACTCGTTTTTTCTGAAAATTACTTAAACAACCCGAAGCACTTAAGGTGATTTAAATTGACTTAAGAAATCTATAAAACCACGGGGACATTAGACAACCGTCAGTCAATCGTAGTTGAGTCGTTACGAAGTGAACAAGTTTGTTTGAAGAGTTCTTTTAGTCTTCGCGATGATGAGATTTGTAACATTTGCTTTGCTGTTCGCGTCATGCGTTCTCCTGATCAACGGTCAATTCAGCAAGAACTTGGACAACTTGAACGTTGACATGGTTCTGAAAAACGACAGAATTCTGTCAAATTATCTCAAGTGCGTTCTCGACAAAGGTTGGCGTTGACATTAGCATATAGTGAAGTCATTATTGATGGTTCATATTTTTTCAGGGCCATGCACGAACGAAGGACGTGATCTGAAGGCAACGATTCCGGAAGTGCTCCGCACTGGCTGCAAAGATTGCACGGACAAACAGAAGCGAAACTCGCGAAAAGTGATTTTGCACATCCAAGAAAAGAAGCCGCAAGAATGGCAGAAGATCGGGGAGAAGTTCGACCCGACTGGAGATCTGACCCTCGCTTTCAAGAAGAACACCGAGAACGTTTAAAGTTGATTTCAAGTAAAGGAAGAAGTTTTAAGTGTCTTGGAAGAAATTTTTTAAGGGCACAAAAGCTTGACTAAAATAAAATCCATTGAGACTAAAGATTTTGGTTTTACGTTTCGAGACATAATTTTCGTCAACACTTGAATGTTCGCTTAAATCACTCGAAGCTGATCTTAACAGTGCAAACATGCTCGTAAATCAAGGAAGTTCGATTGAGTGTCATCGGTTACAGTTGGAATAATGTCAACAGTCAATTTAAATAGAAAAACTGAGCTCGTAAATTTATTTTGTTTTCCAGGCCAGTATTGAAATGTTCTTAAACACTTGATTTATCAGTGATGGAACATTTGAAGCAGGTATCCAAAGTCTCCATAGCCATAAGCATCTTGAACGTAATCGAAATCAGCGTCTTCATCATTTTCCATGTCGTCGTAGCTGTGGTCTGATGCCATGCTTTCGTCGCTGCTAGAATCTTCTGCTGAAGAAACGTCGCTGTCGCAATTGTTTCTCTGCCACAATGTCTGTTCACATTCGAAGACATGTTTTGCAGCAGTCGGTTGATAATGGATGACTTGAACGTGGCCGATCGTTACGTTTTTCTTTTCTTCAAAAGTATTGTTGAGGATTTCTAACTTGCGGAGCTGGGGGCATCGTCGACTTGCATTTTCTGATTCCGTATTTGTCTCAGAAGCAAAGCCTTTCACGACTCCTAGTTTAACGTGCTTAAGGTGTGGAAGTTGGACTGCAATGCTGACAATATCTCCAAAGCTAGTTATCGCAGGTATCCACTTAACAACGAGTGTCTCAATTGCAGGAATCTTGCTGCACAATCCTCTCAGAGCTGCACAGTTTTCGAGGTACTCCACTCGAAAAGTTTTCAGCGATGCAATGTGAGTTGATTCGTCATAAAAAGGATTAGCGTTCACATTTGGCAACTCTAGGTGCTTCAAGCGTTTCAGATGGTCGGCGACGAAGTTGAGAAAATCACACGTAATTGCCCATTCTTTGATGACCAGAGTGTCTAACTCGTGATAGTTTCGAAGCAGCCACTTAAGCGCGTCCAAGTTTTCCAATCGACCTTTGATGACCAGCTTCGTCAAATATTTGTTCGGGTAGACTGAGAGGTTCTGAAAATTTGAAGGCATTATAGACAGAACTAATCTCTTGATTTTTAGACTCTTTGCGATGAACTTAAGAGATTCCTCTGTGATCATCATGAAAATTTCCAAGTTGTCCAACGACTTTTGATGCTGACCAAGCAGTTTCAGCAGAGCTTTTTCAGGCTCATCGCCATTGATTGACTTGCGATGCTTGATGAACAAACTTTTCAGCTCAAATCCGCAGTCGATATCGTTGATTTCGTCAAGCACCGGGTTGCACACCTCCATCGCAAGGTTTTCCAAGTGACGCTGAGTACACAGAAACATCCTGAAGTGATCTAGGTTTGTTTTGGAAACTTCCGGTGGTGACAGGATATTCAACTCAAGAACCTGAATGCTCAGTATTCCGAAAAATCTTAAAAACTCCCAGTCATGACTTTTCAGAACCAACGATTTCAATATCTTCGTGCAGTTCTTTGTGTCTGCCGGCTCCAGGTCGTCCTTTTTAATCCAGCTATCGTCAATCACGAGCTTTTCCAATGTGGTCGTCGATGCCAGAAGTTTGCTGAAGCAGTGACGGGTTATATTAACTTCCTCCAGCGTGAGATGACGCACTGCTACAACGTTTTCGAGACTTTTGAGAAGAATTTCATTGTCGAGGACGATCAAATACAGTGTCATTGAATGAAAATTGCGTTTAACTGTGCCGAGCGCTGGGTCCTTGCTTTCCCAGCCGCTGTCGATCCACAGCGGAAGCTTCTTCATCGTCGATACCGAAGAACCAATGATCTCATTCCATCTAATCAAAAACACAATGAGTTCAAATCAAAACAAAATAAATGCGGCATTTACTCTTTGAGGACTGTCGTGCACGATTTCAACGCAGTTCCGTCGAGATATTCGAAGACCTCAAGCAACACGTCCTTGTTCAGATGTTCTATTGTCGTATTACTCATGCTGCGCCGAAATAAAATAGTTAAAAGTCAAAAACTCGTCTACTTGTTTGATTCTCGATTTGTTTTCGTCAAAAAAATACAGTGAAACCTCGCAAAATCGATACGGCAACTAAAAAGCTTTGAGGTCGGAGCTTTTAACGACATCATCGAGAAGATTAAGCTCTAGCGATGATCACGAACTGATAATCAAGTTTAAAGTTTAATTTAAGTTTCAGTTTTAATTTTCTAATATTTTCATTGCAAGTAATCATTATAAAATGTTGTCAAGCTGTTAAAAATAATTTTCTTATCAATTTTAATCTCTAAACTTGATGCGCACACATTTCGGCATTGGCAGCAGATAAACGATCATGTTGAAAGCAGCCAAGCCAATCGCGAACGCAATGGAGATCGAAATATCTGTGATTTCATTGGGATCACCGCGTCCAAGTCGTTCGTAAAGAAATTCTTTCGGGCTCGGGCAGGAAACGCCGTTTTTCGGGATGCAATTCATTCGTCGAGTCAGGAAGATCGCGCTGTGCAGCAGCGAAGATGCGTAACGAGTGTGTGTTCCTTTGGTGTTCTCTTGCAGCCAAGGTGACAACCCTCGATACGATCGCACTGTTCCACTTGCCAGAATCACGCTGACACAGATGATGTAACTGACGGCGATCGAAGCGTTGATTCTCGAGCGGATGAAGAACAAGAAGAAAATCGCGAGTTGTTCCGCTAAGACCACGCTCGTCCACAGAGCCACAAGAATGTAAAGGAATGGATAACCGTCTTCTAGGTTTTGCGGGTCCAACACCATCCTGAAAGCAAAGTCAGTTCAGTTGTCGAAATAATTTTTAAAACGTCTCAAGCCTTACGGATAAATCACGCTCGCTCCGATCGCACTTGAGATCAGCGAAAACGGCATTGAATGGAAATTGTAAGCCAGCAGCAACGTGACACCCGAGTAAAGCCCTTCGCAGTACTCCTGAATGAACCGTTTGCGCCAGATTGGGAACAAAATAACCGTCGTTAGTATTCCCGATCCATACGACAGTCCCAATACGTTGAGAATCATGCTGTTCTTTGAGAAGAATCCGTGCTGGTCATCCTGGAATCAAATTACATCAGAATTGCATGCTTGCATTTGAACGTTGAAACTTACACCAACTTGGCTGTAGAAAAGCCACAAAACACTTAGTGCAACCGGCAGAGCGAAGATTCTCAAGAAAAGAGTCTTGAGTCCAGACAAACCGCACGAGAACGTGGATGCAAGCAAGCGAACGTACAAAAGCCCCCAAACTTTGAACTCCCCGGGTTTTCCATACGCCAAAGGGATTTTTCCAACGACTCCGGCGTTCGGTGGGCCGTCCGAGATGTTCGTCTCCCTCGAGAATCGCTCAACAAGCGCCTCAATCTGCTGACTCGACTCTAGAAAGCGGTCACGACTCCTAGACAAGATAAAAACAAGGAAGTTAGAGTTATTGATTCAAAGTTTTCGCATGCAAGTGACGACGACGCGTGTTTGGATAAACTTTATAAAACTTTTTTCTTCGTTTATTTGCGGTTTTCTTTAAGAGATTTTATTAAGTACGAAAATAATTTCATATGGAATGAATGTTTTCTTATATGTTTTGATGAAGGAATGTCAGCATTTCGATTTCATCTGCCGGGAGGTTCTGAAACTTAAGGTAAAGTTCATTGCCGGCTCCGATGAAGCAGCAGTCGCTGTGGAATGTGCATGAAGGCAAATTGAGGATATTGCGCGCGAGTTTCTTCAAGTAGGGAAAGCATTCGTTCTCGCGCCAGAAGTCAACGATGTCGACCGGATTCTCCAGCTTGAATCCCATGTAGCATTGGATCTCTGAGTTGACCTGGTCGTCGATGCTTTCCATCGACATGTCCATGAACTCGAGGAATGTTTCTGTGAGGTGAGAGCTCCCGGGGCTTTTCGAAGTGCGCTGTTTTTTGGCCGGCGGTTGCGTGTCGCTGTCTTCGCTGATCAGCCGCTGGAGGTTCTTTTTGACACTGTCGAGGAGAGCGACGCGTTCGGATGTTTCAAGGAATTTGAGACTCTTGAAGTTCGGATCGAGAAACACTGCGATCTGATAGATCTCCGGAAGCTTTATCTTCTCGATTGCTTTTAGAATGTCGGAAGCGTTCTCGTCTTCGATTTTCATCGACGCGTAAAGCTTAAGAAGCTTCTTGAACCACAAATACACTTTGTTCAAAGTAACGCTGCGTTCGCCGTTGTCAGTTGTCGCCGTGAGGTTGGAAATCGCTGAGAAAAGTGATCCCAAAAGATGCGTGAACTTCTTCATAACTGGATCAGCGAGATAGTCGACGTGAGATGATCCGTGCTGGTGCAACTCGAACATGATTTTCATCTTCTGTTCGAAGTTTGTGTCTTCAAAGGGCTGCTTCAGCGGCATGCCAAGAATTTCGTGTGCCAAAAGATAGATCTTCTTGAAGAACATTTTATTTTCAGAACTGCCGTTGAAAGTTCCTTCGATGACCTTTGAGATTTGGCCAACGATGCACGGGAATGATTCAAAGCCACCGCTGGTGCATTCACCAACGCACTTCAGCTTGACGTCGTGAACTGTTTTGAACGCATCACTGATCTCTATCACAGCCTTTGTCACGTCTTCGTTGTGGTCGCACTTTCTCGTTCCCAAAATGTGATTTCTGTAGTCGAAGTCGGCGGTGAAAAAGTAGCCGACGATTGTCACGTATTTTTCGTCTCGCAAGCTGTTCCATTTGTGGAAAGAAATCGAGAAATCGGCGTCCTTCATCGCATTCATCAGTTCGTGCTGCAAGACTTCGTACTTCTTGGGAATCATTTGATGACAGATCACGTTGCGGTTGATGATGTTTGAGATGTTCTGTTTGCCGAAGTCGGCGCCAAAATTCACGAGGTTTTGTAGAAAGCTTAAGTACGCGGGATCGCAGACGGTTTCCGAGCTGGTCAGCGATTGACACAGCCAGTGGACTTGCGCAAGTGCGATGTTCTTGCCTGCAATCTCCAGCAGGTTTGGGTTCTCCGATCTGCACGGCTTTGTGACGGGCTTGATTGCTACGGTGGACGACACTGCTGTGGACGACGCTGCGTCGAATACTGGAGCCGGAGTCAAGGCGGGCGGTGTCTTTGATTGCGTCAGCAAGTGTATCAGCGACTCTTGCTTCATGGGCGACTGCTGAGCTTTCGACAACTTGCATTTGTGCCGAATGAGACTCGCCGTGCCTGTTGTTTTCTTATAAGACACGATCGAACTGCACGATAAACATTTTGCGAAATTCTGCCGAACGTCACGATAATAAACGATTTCGAAGCGATCCCAGGTGTTTGAGTGGCGGTGATTGCGCGGTCTAAAATGAAAAGCGATTATGAGCGACGTGGTCATGTGACGAGGATTGGACGTGGCTGTGTGGTTGATCAAGTGACTAGGAAAATCACCGGAACTTACCGCTCAAAGAACAGTTGTGGATCCTGGTTCTGCTGTGCCTGTTCGACTTCTTCACGAGACAACATCAATTCACCGACAGTCATGAAGGACTTCTCCAGCAGCGAGAACGACTCCATCAGCCCTTTGTTGGTCTGCTCGTTCGTGTATTCTTCGTCGTCGTTGTGCATCATCTTCAAGTCCAAGCTTTCTTCATCGCTCAGCACCTCTTGTTTCAGCTCGATAGCCTCATTGTGTGACGACGAGGCCATGTCGTGCAAGAGATCGGCGTATCGGCCGGCAGCTTCTTGCTTCTGATCTTGAACCGAGATTGGAAATCTCGCGCACCTGTGTCTCAAAAGCGAAGCAGTTCCAGTCCGACTGCGGTACATCAACACGAGCGAACAGCCAATGCACTGGACGAAGTCTAGCTTTTCACCTTTTGGTTGCGATGTTCGCGTGTGAAGAAAAGAACCGAGAAAAAAAGTTAAACGGAGATTGGAGATGTGTTGAATGTGTGAAAAGAAGAATGAAGAGGGAAGCGAACAGAACGCCAGTCATCAATGACGTCACGAAACGACCATCACGGATCACTAACCTTGATCACTGTCGTTCGCGTCGCCTTGACGTCGGTGTAATGCGATCGCAACTCACCTTTGTAGAAGACAATCCGAAAGCGCTCCCAAATCGGTGACTTGAATTTTTCTGGCGCAATCAGTGAAATGTTGGAGTCGCCGTGCTGCAGCAACTTCACCAGCTCGTTCTTCGAAAATTCACATGATCCATTCGCGTTGTTCACCGAAACATCATCGTCCATATTACGATTCTTCAAAGTCACTCGCGGTTCTTAGAAAACTTTAAACAACGTCAACACGACAGCGCATTTGTGACTGAATTGTTGAGCGCTTCGTGCACGATTAATGAAGAATTTCAAGCACAAAACGCGAGACGCCAAAGATTTTTGTTCTTTCTCGTTGTTGTTCTTCGCTTTTTTCAAATTTCCACTGGTAGAATGAACGAATACACGAAATAATGTAAGAGAAAAAGCCACCGAAATGGACACTGCGAGATGAGAAACAACAATAATTATCAAGAAGGTAGAGCGAAGCAAAATCGATGAAAAAACACCGACGAATGTTTTGTGTTCGTGACGGATGATTCACGCAAGCGAGGGAAAGAGAAGGCATGAAAGACTCCAGAGCCGTTGCATGCGCCTTCACAAGCGTGATTCTCATTCGATTCCCTTTCGCCGGCGATTCTTCCGTCGCGTGAACCAAATCATTTGCGGTCGCCCGCCACCCCCTGAGTACAGAACAAAATTCTTGCACGCACACAGCCGACCCCATCCACGAAATGCTGTGTATTGTGAATCGAAGTGGAATGAGAAAAAGCAACAACAAGGAAATAATGAACAAAAAAACGTTTCCCGCTGTACACATCGAGTTTTGCACCATGTTGATGAATCAGTCACGATTCTCAGTCGAGTCATGAGCGCGTTGTGTGCATGTGAAAGAGGGAGTCGGAAAACAACTCGTCCACGAAAGTTTCGAATTAGGGGGTGATGTCGAAGTAATGTGGGGCGGAAACAAACGTCGCCCGTGCCGAACGTCGATTGTGAAAACACGTTTGAGAATCTCTCGTTCCAGCGGCTCTCAAACCGCTTCACCGTGCATAGTGTCAGTTCACTCACCTCCGGTCGACGGTCGACAGGCACAGATAGTACATCAACGGGTTCTCGAGCTGCGGACATGGGAAGCCGATGTTGTGGAAGTATTCCAGCATCGCCCTGGTGCCTCCCGAGTACACCGCGCCACCGAGACACAAGAACAATGCCCTGTCGATTAAATAAAAGGTTATTAAATTTGCATTAATTCGTTCTTCGCGTGTCTTCTCACCGATCCAAGAAGGGAAACACGTCAGATCGTGGTTTTTCCAAGCTCAGCAAAATCCCACAACCTGTCTTCTTCGCGGTGTTCGACAGAATTGAGATCAAAAGATACGCTGCGAGTGGATCCAGGCCTTGCGTCGGCTCGTCAAGCAAAAGCATGACTGGGTCACGCACCAACTGAATCCCGATAGCGAGTCGCCGACGCTCGCTGATGTTGAGATTCTCGACTTTCTTGTTGGAAACTTGCGACAGCGCCAGGTCCGCGAGAATTTGGCGGACTTTCGACGTCTTTAAATAGCCACTCAGAATAGTCGGCGTGTAGTGAAGGGTTTGTGAGACGGACAGGCCGGGTATGAAGTCAACTTGGTGAGTGACGTAAGCACAGCGTTGATGGAACAAGCTTTTAGTCAACGGTGCACCGTTCAACAGCACGGATCCCCTGCCGCGGCCGTCAGCACGTTTCGCAATCACGTCCAACAAAGCACGCTTGCCAGATCCCTTCGATCCCAAAATCGCCATCACTTCACCACTGTGCAGGGTCATGTTGACTCCCTTTAAAATCAGGGCCGACGTTCCATCGCCAGAAAAACATCCACCGGAATCGACCTAAAATAAATTAAAATGCGATCAGAACGGGGGAATCAAAACAAAAGATTTTTAGAGAATGAGCAGCGAACCCAAACATTGCGCAAGAGAAAAAGTTTTCGCTCTCGCGTTTTCGGGGTGAGCGCGAGTGGTTGGAAATATCTTCACTCGATTGTGTTGTTGGAAGAGTTTCAAGATTTTCTTCGGAATTGTTAAAGATTTTCACTGGTTTTGATTGATTTTCACTAATTTACTGAATTATTTTCGACTGCAAGGCTTTTAAGCTGGAATATCTTTGAAATACTTACATCGGTTGTATGGAAGATGTTGATCGCTTCCAAGACATAGTCGCTTCCTATCATTCTGTAAACCTTTTCTTTCTTCCAAATTCTCGTTCAGTAGCTTTGATTCTTGTTGAACGTCTTCAAATTTTCATCTGATTCTCGAGACCACCGAAGTCTTTCTTCACAAACTTCTTTCAATGAAATCCAACAAAGAAAACTACTCAGCGTGCAGTTCCACCAACGATCGATGCCAAACTGACTCTCACATCCTACATTTCTTCAGAAAAGATCTGCTGGAAAGTTGGCTTTGTTGTCTCACTCTGTCGCGGTTAACGTGAAACGGAAAGCAACACAACAGGTGAATAAAGACAGATGACGGTGCGGCTTTGTTTCTCAATTTAATGAATTAAAATTGATGATTTCACACAAAGTTTTAAAGAAATTTCGATAATTTTACATCGATCTACAAAATTTGTCAATTGATCGAGAGTTCCAAGTCATATTTCATCATAAAACTCCAGTTAAATCTCACCGCGATCGCCGCTGCGTAATTTTTTTCATGAGAGAGAACGACAGAGTCGACAACAGTCGCTTGCCGCGGTTTTCAGCTCGAATCTCTTTTCCAATTTCAACATTTTCATTCATTCGAGTTTCGTGGCATCGAGCGGTCGTTCGCTTGAGTGTACAATCAGTTAGGATTTCAAAATATTTCTGAATTGTTAAAGGAATTTTGTGATTGCACAACGAGAATTTGGAGATTTTGCAAGTGGCTTGCGGTGAAGAAGTGAATTTATCGTGAATTTAGTGCATGAATTTGAGATTCAAAGCACAATAACCAACACAAGCAAGCGAATTACTCAACCTGCTAGGTGTTCCAGAATGGGAAAATGTGAAAGAATGGAAAAAATTACAAAAAATCCGTTGGTGTGAGTCAACTCGGGAATTTTTCGTGTGTTCACTTTCGAGAGGTGATCATTGAGTGAATCAAGCAAGAGAGAAAAGAAGTTTCCATCGCTAATTTGAGGAAACAAGCAGAGATCTTCGGCCTTCGCAATCGGATTACCGAGATGGTCAGGAGATCGTAAGCGCATTAATTGACAGAACAAATAACAAAATCAGGTGAGAAACCGTTGTGAATCCCATTTGAGCATACGATTCTGCTTCTAATCAAGGCAATCCAGTACTCGTTGTAACTGTGTAGCAGGAAAAAAAATCGTTCATGGAAAACTCGTCTCGATCATTACGGTACCGAAACTCCCAGTCTCATCAGCAGAGCAATTTCCTGTCTGTGAGTGCTCTGGATGGCCGGCCAGAGTGCCTCGCGGGCACAACAAAAGACGTTTCCATCAACAAACATGCGATTCGAAACATTCTCGCGAAAATCAAACGTGAAAAACTCGTTTAAAGTCCAGTTCGAGATGTACCGCAAGCTTCTTAAGCCACTTTTTCGGCCTCGTGCGACAATTCCAGATCAAGAAGATGATTTAAACTTCAATTGTGTCTATTCGATTTCTCGCTCGCGCGACACGATAAAGGTGTAATCATCGTGACGACGACGGCGGTGGAGAATTGAAATTTCTCAAACAGACGTCGTTGTTATTATAGCAATTGTTTAATTTCCGAACCTCATCATGGGAACATGACAGTTGATATCTTCATGAAAACACCTTTTTTCACGTCCGATGTCCAGGCATCACAATAAAAGATGAATGAAGCAGACTTTCATTCGAGATGCGATTCAGTTGGGTGGAAAACAGTCTGAGAAAATTCTCTCTTTTGATCCAGCGATTGTGGCGTGATGAAAGAAATTGTACGGCAACAAAACGTCAAAACCGATCTAATTTTAATGATAATTTTCGTTACATGAAAAACGCTTTGTAATGTATTTTACTCTCGTTTGCTTTGCGACTTTCACAATCATCAGGCACCAAAAATGCACAGTTGGAGATTCAGAGGGCTCGTAACTGTAGCTTATTGAGCTAGAACTTGGCAGAGACCGTTGGGTGTGAGGTAACGGGGAAGGGCGGCGCGAAAGCTATAATGGACCGTAGCTGTTTCTAAAAACTTTCGATGAGTTCTGTTGAAAGATTTTTGAATGTTATATGGCACAGTTCAGATATTCCTGATTAACCGCTTTGAAACCGCCGCACCACTTCTCTGTTCAGGTTCACCAAAGCCCAGTCTAAACCGATCATTTATCAAATCCATCGTTGCGATCCCCTTCGCCGGCTGGTTTTCAATTATGTGGTCGAGTATCTGAAACGATGTTTCCTCGCTGCTAATGATAACATGTCTCGAGCCGATGTCTGTGGTTAGGTGGTTTGATGGAAAGTAGAGAATCATGTCGAAAACTTCACGAGTTATCGGAAGATAAAGCTTCTGACCTTAATTTGCGTGTTTCTCGCTTCTGACATGCGTTTGCCGATGATTTATGATGCGATGATTGGTTGCTATTTGATCAGTTAGGCTGTAATTGTACTCTAATTGAACGAGCGTTTCCAATAATATCGGCCAAGTCTCTTGAAGCATCTTCTCGCCTTCTCAACCGTTCTGTAATCACAACACAACCGCGAGTGCTGGAGCCTCGAGTGTTCTTGACATTTCTTTCGTCTTTCCATCATCCGTCTCGTGAGCGAAACAATTTCCATCACAAAAGAAGTTCCCGTTATCAGTCCTTGCAGCACCGTGGCGAAACTCCAAATGCAAATGATGATTCACGCAATTCCGCGTCATTGTTCTCAAGTCGACGCTGAGAGACGTGTAAACAGTTAACGACAAGACTTCTTCTTGTTCACCCAAAACGCGTAAAAATACGAAACCGGAGAGCAAGAAGATCGTCTCATGACATCGGAATTTCGACTACAAGATAAATACGAGGCGTCTTTGTGTTTGTTTATCGACTTATTTGTTGTGCAATTAGGCAAAAGAAGGAAAATAAACATTCTCTATATCAATGCGATCACGTCTGCTGAATTTTCAACAGCAAAAACTTTTCCACGTGTTCAACGATCGTGAAGAATTGCATTAAAGCATGAAACGTCCAGCCCCGTCGCTACACTTTCAATAATTCTAACCCAAGTCTAATCGGTGATCTGATAACGAATGCAGATGAAGAAAGCAGGAAAACCCGAGACGTTGTCTGCTCGAGCGCGTTCAAGGTTAGAAGCGACTTTCATGAACTTCTCTCCAAATTCCGACTTCTTCTTTGCCGTCCCGCGATGGTTTCGTTCGCCGTCTGTGTGCAAACTCTCATAAAATCATGAAAAGCTCAGCGAAGACGGCGAAGATGGAATGAACGAAAGAAGACGAAAAAAGAGTTGAAGAATCAGCGGAGTTTAAAAATCGTGGTGGGTTCAAAGAACTCACCGGTAGTGGAATGGGAAGTTGTGAACCAACGTCGACATGCAACGTGCAGTGGAAGTGACTGAAGCCGTCTCTGCGCTCGGTCTCGCTGCACATTCTTCTAGTTCGACCAATTTCCTTTTTTATTGCCTTAGAAAACAATAGCGCACAATGGTCTGAAGCAATTTTATCTCTCGACTCCACTACGAAAAGCCTTCGTCATGTGAGCGATACAAAGTTCTAACTTCTTGGCATCATTTAAAATAATTTATGCAGCAATTGTTTCTCTTAGGCAGTCATCCCATCACATTGAGGGTTGAAGAGATTCGTAAAAAAGTTTTAAATCTCGCAATCGACCGTCAATATACGCGA
>JPYR01000287.1:60324-92990 GCA_000775305.1 Belgica antarctica
ACCCCGGCCCCGCCACTCGCCGCTCCACTTGCAAGCTTACCTGACCCAACAAATACGGCAGGTGTCTTCGGACAAATTGGAACACTCTGCACGCGCTACATTGCATACAAGCAACCTGGTTCACTTCTGTCGTGGATTAGCAGGTTGATTGTGGCCGCGGTGCTTTCGCTTCTAATCGGTTGCATTTTCTGGGACATCCCAGCTTCCGATCCGCAACTTACATACAACGATCGCTTGGGTTATCACCACGCAGTCATGGCGATCGCGTTCTGGCCAATTATTCTGTTCATAATCCGCGACAACCAGAACGATCGCAAACACGCCGAGAAGGACATTAAGTTGGGACTTTACGGGCGAACTGCTTACATTTTTGTGCAATCACTGCTGGGCCTGCTGCCGAGCCTGTGCATATGGCTGGCTTATTTGTTACCAGCTCACAGCATGGCTGGCCTCTACTCTTACACAACCAACAGCGACGCTGGAATTTACATGTACATGGGTAAGACCTCGGAATACAATCAGAATAATGTGATTTTAATTAAAACTTTGTCGCCAGGTTACATGATGCTCTATTTGATGGTCATTCAAACGTTGGCATTGTTCTCGTCGCATCTGATTTCAGCGCACAAGATCTTCGCTTCGGTATTCACGATATTCGTATTGATCGTCGTGAACTTATCAGTCGGTGGCTATGTCGTGCATCCGGGCAACACACCCGACTACATTAAGTGGTTGGTTTACGCGTCACCGCAGCGGTGGCTGACACCAGTATTAACTAAAGACGAGTACAGCGACGAGACGATAGCAAGTGCTGGCGGTTTACAGTTATGTCGAAACAAGCAGGTGAATTAAACGCAATGATTTTACGATTCGCGGAAACCTCAACAGGCCATTTAATTCCAGGTTCAGCACCAAGAAATCATCATTCAGCAACCTTGCAAAATTAATGGGACGAGTGTATTGGCCGACTTCCAGCTGCTTCCCAAACATCACATACTCGACCCGTCCGACATATACAGATCGACGCTAATTGGCCTGGTTCTGGCCGCCGTGGCATTGTTCGCTTTAACTGTAATTGTTTTCCTTCTCAATACTGGAAAAATGTTCAAAGGCAAAAGCAAAAGACGATAAAATTCTTCAAATACTCTCGATCAAACTCTTCGTTTTATTCCAAAATCATATTTCAAGTCTACAGCTAGGTAATGTGTAAGAAAAGTTTTACAAGTTTTTTAACAGTTAGGAATGTAAAGAACGTTTTTAAACTGGAAAGAAAATAAAGAAAATTGTAAAGATTATGCAATGCGATTTGATTTCCTGTTCGTGAATGTCATTTTGGCCGTTGATTCCATCTTTAGCAAGCTTTAAGATGTTTTTAAATGCAGTTCAAGTGCTGCTGATGGAAAATTATTGTCTCGACTTGGTTTTGAAGAATATTTTTGAGAAATTTTTTAGACTTAACATCTAAGCTTGTTTATTTTCTGCTGAATGACATGTTAAGCCTCACCACCATCGCCAAGGTCGGAAATCGTCGGGAGGAAGAAGCAGAAGTCAAAACGAGGTTGACTTTTGCTTCCGAAATTTTCGGTAACAATCGACTCCATGAACTCGGTCATGAAATCGATGCTGTGACTTAAAAATTTCTATGGAAAGCCTTCTTCGAAAAGCGAAGAGGGAAATGGTGCCCGCGGAAACTCTTAGAATCTTCTGTTTCCTCCATCCACCCGCCCAACAGTCAGTTGTCAAGTTGGACCCACCATTAATTTATAATTTTTTTTGCTTTTTTCTTTTTGCATTCATAAAAATATAAACGTTTGTGTATTTAACTTTACGCAACATTTTCTTGAAGTATTTGCTAGGTTTAAAGTCTAATAAGGGATGCACTGATAACGCAAACGACTTATTTACACTAAACGAATCATTAAAGATGTGAAAGAACCCATCGAACTTTTATCCACAAAATCAAATTCATCAATCTAAGGAACGGTGAATGAGAATAACTTTTCCAATGACAAAATAAAACAATGCACGCAACACTGAAAAACTACAAGTTGCATCATATCACGGTTATATATAAGTAATCATCTTCACAACACCCACGATCACGATAGAAACATAAAACTTGGAAGCTGCTGGGACGGGATTTTTCCGAAATTTCATCATTTTCATTTCATTTTTCACCCCACAAAAATTTTCGTATGAAACACTTTCTGAATCATGAAGACTCGTCGTCGAATCGAACGATCGAGAAGCTTCGGAAGTGTGTTTGTGCGCTTATTCACTTGGCACTTGCACATAGGAGCTTTCTCTCTCTTCTCCTTTCTTCAGAACATTCACAAGAAAATCCTTTGTCGACCAACAGCCAAACTGGGACAGACTCTTCCATCTCTACACGCGCATCGGCGGAGGTACAATGAATCTTTATCGGACCAGTTTGCAGGAACTTTTCAATTTTGCTTCCAAGATTAAAAAAAACTCACGTGAAAACTTCTTTCAACTTTTTTTCAACATTTTTTTGCTTTCAATAATTTTTTCTTTATCTTTTGCACAATTTTACAGGATTATCTTCTTTTGATTCTTATCCAACTTCATCAGGAAACCAAGAACTCTAACTTTCTGGACCATTTTCATCATCATAACATCTCCAGCATCAAAATAATTAAAGCTCACCAATTTCAAAACTTTTTTGCTTCATTTTTCATCATTTCTTTCTTCTTCTTATCATCATCAACTTAACATTCCAACTTAAACTCTTCTGACCGTCGATGCCGAAATCCATCCAGACACATCATCATTCTCTTTGGCTTTTGGGATACATTCCTCTGGCTTGCAGTGCACACTACATGAGGGCATTGATGAGTTGGGTCCGAGGTGTGGGACAGAAGTTGCAGGCCGTGCAACGTTCTTTGTCAGACCACGATCCGTCGGCCGCCGGTGATTTCTTCTGGGACGGAATCAGCGAAGCCCACCCGAGGGTGAACTCCATATGAACCTTGTCGGACCAGGGTAGTGCCACTTCAGATACACAGATGGTGCACAATATATTCGAAACTTTATACAAGATCATCTCATTTTGGACGCTGCTGACACACACTAGTACTTGCGCGCTATGGAATCTTGAAATACAAAATGAGGCAAATTTACATCGTTCGCTTACACAGATTTTGGCGTTTTGCAGAGATGGCGTGTGCTTGAGTGCGATTGACTGACCCCCAACATCGATCGACCGAGTATTCGTTTGCTTAGCTCTGACAACATTTTTCTTATCTCGCATGCAGCATTCAAAGAACTAAAATATTTTGCATATTTGATTAATTTACAATGGATCTCGTCACCCGGACAGATGGACTCTCTCCGTGCGTGCCGTGCGTGTGGAGTTGTTCGCCCGCCATCCATCCCGCCCCGCTTTCTTGCATAACATTCTCTAAACGCTCTTGGCACACCAATAAACTTTGTCTCAAATTTTCTTTAGTTTGCTTTTTGCACCGTCATAAAAAGAGAGAGAAAAAACTAAAAAACAAAAATAATGGAAAAGAGAAAATTTACAGGAAACGAAATGTTGTTAGGATCTTCTACATGTTTTTTGCTTGTTGTTTGTTAAGCTGTTAAAGAAAAAAGAGAAAAAAACGAAAAAAAAACAGAAAAAAGCTATGGGAAATCTCCATATCAATTGCGGGACACACTTGAATGACATCAGAGTGCTTTTCACCGATTGATTGGCTCATTTTAAAAAGAAACTGGGACGGATTCTCCGAAGCTCTGTCGTTCTCCGGAAGAATTCCTTATCGGACCAGTTCATGTGATCTTCCTGAAATGATCTTAATTGACAAATTTTTGTTGTTGCTTGCCCTAATATCTTACAAAAGTTATTTTGTTTTGGTTTTAGGTGAAATAAAATATCTTGTCAGGAAAATATAATAAAGAAGACAGTGATGCATATAATTGGAAAACCATCGTCACCCGGTAATTTTTGTTTAGTTCCGAACCTCAGCGACATTGTATAGCTAGCTGGATGGATGCTGTTTAATAGACATATGTTGTGCAATGATTGGCTTGATCTTAAAACATCGACCCGGTCTATCACTACGGAAAATGGGACGGAACCATGCCGAGGCTGGCATGGACTCCTTATCGCAGCTACCATTTTCAGATGGTTCCTCTGGGACCGAAGGCCACCGCGAACGGCGACCAACATTATTCACCAGGGTAGTGACGACGTAAACTTAATTGCTGTCGTAAGCGCTGACTTAAGAATTCACTAACTGATTCTCATTACTTCTGTTTTGGGTAATTCGTGATCATGTGATAGATAGATTCGTCAACATTGATTGGTGTTGCTTAATTTTTGGCTTTTGATCTGATGCAAAGCTGCATGCTGTTAAGATTAAAATTGCGTTATTTACTACCATAGGTAAAAATAAATGTTTTGTTTGTTTGCTTGATGTACACATCCCCCAAAGAGAGTTACAAATTTTGGATACCTTTTTCTTTCATTTGGTTTGAAGCTAAAAGATAAAATAAATCTCAATTTCTACAAATATCTGAAACGACAAGTTATTAAAGAAGAGAGAAAATGTACATGACAATGATGACAAATACAATTAAAATGCTTTGCAGACCCAAACATAAGGTAAAAAGTGATAAAGTAGAACATTAATGCAATTATTTTTAAGTACTTTTTGTGGTTTATCTTGTCTTCATGATAAAAGAGCGCAACGA
Organism: Belgica antarctica; assembly: GCA_000775305.1. NCBI lineage: Eukaryota > Metazoa > Arthropoda > Insecta > Diptera > Chironomidae > Belgica > Belgica antarctica. The sequence goes on from JPYR01000287.1 coordinate 65,041, forward strand.
GCTCGAGTTTTCTTCTTTTCCAAGGCTTCCGTGGAAGTTGCTTTGTCTTCATATCTAATACTTCAGTAGATGTGTCTTCTGTCTTTGATTTAAGCGTGCCCTTGGAGACAACAATGTCTCCGCCTTCCTCCCGCCCGGCTCTGTTTTCAAAAGCCAAACGCACCAACAAGTCCCTAGCTCAACTCGCTCGCAAACTCGTGCGACTCAATTTTCATTTGCCTTCCTTTCTTAAACACAGGATTATTTGGAAGCTTTTAAGGATCGTTAAACTCTTGCATTACCAACAGATCCAAGTCTGGTTTGTTTTGTCTTTCTTTCCAATACAAAGAATATTTATAGCATATCTCAACATAATTATATGATCTTGCGTTTTAATCATAAACTCATCTACTTCCTTGACCTTTATTACATACTCCTTTTGTCTTAAAATGCATCATCTACGTAATGGGACGGAAAATCAATTGCAATCGACAAGCAATAAAGAGAAGCAATGTGTTGTTTCGATCTTTTCTTGTTTGTTATCGCAAGTTAACCTTGTCGAACCATTCGAGCATCATCCGGGACAGAACAATCCTGAGCGCAGTCGAACCACACTTCGGAAGCCTTTCATCAAACCAGGGTAGAGATGCAAGATAAGCTGCAAGTGCAATTTAGTCATATCATAACTAAAGTAATAATAAACACGTAAATACTGTTTCTTCAAATTAGTGTCAAACCGTGTTAAAATGATAAGGGATTTTGATTTTGGTAAGCATAGTACATTTTAAGCTTCTAAGTCGTTTGCCTCTCTCTTTGTATTGACGTACCGAAATTCGCGCCCCGTTCACCGCAGTCATACGCATCGTATCGCTATGTTCAGTCTTTGTCTGAATTTAGTGTATGATCACACAGTCGCTCTCGTTAGATGATCGCCTCAACCACTCTAGGTTATCTAGTACTGCTAGAGTGATCTAGTTGCACCAAGGAATTTCTTGAGTAATAGTGATTGGTGATTTTTTCCAGGAAACTTTGGGACTGCTTCATAATTGTATGGAATTTCCTTCCATGGGGTATGATCCCGAGACAGGTCGTTTGTGATGGACCTTTGTCAAATCGGGATGGCTGGGACAAGCACCGCCCTGCGAGTGCTTTAATCGACCAGCGAATGGAACGGACTTCTGGTTTCTGGTGTATCTTTTTGACTTGTCTTTTGAGAAGGTGTTTGACCTACAAATTACAATCAAGAGATTTGGTAGCTGGGCGCTTGTAGAATTCGTTGTCCCTTTAACTGAATTCGTATGACTTTTTAGTTTCTCAGACTCGTGAGTCGGGGAAGTTAAAAAACATCAACGTTCAGGATTGTTGACTTGGAGTCGCTTAGGCCAGTTTGAAATCGAGTGACTCAAAAGTTTCATTGGAAACTTGAAATGACAACGTCTCATGCCTAGAAGAAGCTTGTTGACTTGAAGAAGGCCATGTTCTGGTGAATTTAGACAAGCTTTCCAATTTGTCTGGGTTTAACGCCTGAGAAATTGGAAAGAGTCATGCTCGAGGTCTTGTAGATTTGTAGACAGCCTTATTGAGGAAATCGAGAGAACTGAGTTCAATCAAGGCTATTACACCAGGATCGAAAAGAGCGTCATCGTTTCAGGCCTGCAAGTGCTTGTTGAGAAACGAGTTCAACCAACGTTGAGTTGAACTCACGTTTGTTCAATGCTTCGCAATTGTTCTCTGTCCCGTCGACAGTTCACACCGCTCGTCTGGTTGAACTCCTATGCCCTGCTAAAGATGACATAACCTCTAACAAAGATAGGAGTTACCTCCAGTTATTCTGCCGCCCACCAGAAGTTGCCGCATTATAGCTGAACTCCTGAAGAATGCCTCAGATGCTTTCATCTGTGACAAGCTCAGGAGCTTCCTCCGCCAGTTAAATCGTCTTCCGAACCTTTAATCATTGCATATTACGTCTGCGCGATTCATGAGGTTTGAAGATCGTTTGTAAGTTTTCTACTCACATCCTAACCGTGTCAGTGTTTATTTCTGAGACACGGAACGGAGCTCGCATTGCCATGTCATCTATTCTGCTGGGCTTTCGAACTACAGCATTAGTTCGCCATCCGCATTGCAGTAGGTCACCAGCCGCATTGACTCCTGATACCATACAGCAGAAACTATGTCTGCTACACAGCTCAGCGATCGGGACTCCGCCTCCACCGAATACTTGTCCGGATACGAAACTGAGACAAGTTTGCACTGACTTCGCTGCGGTTTTCAGTGCAACTCTTAATCATCAGAATGTATGATACTCCCCTTAATTGAATCTTTGACAGAAACTTGCCACATTAAAATGCGCTTCGTGTCAACATCAAAGGAAACGGGACAGTTTTTTCAACTTTGTCAAACCGTTAAGAAATTCAAAGGGTGAATGCCTCTGCACCTCCGGCTGAGTGTTCCACATCGACGGACGGGTTCAAAACTGCCGTGATGAGATTTTCCACGTAATCTTTCCGTGTAATTCCATCCATTGTAGGATGTGTAGTTTCCAGGGGTTTTATAGGAATCTGCTAGTTTCTCCGTGGAGATCTGCAGATTGCCTAATTCCTCCTGTTTTGCTCTAGGTTGACTTGCCACTTCTTTTGACAATCGCCCTGAGATTCCAGATGATACATCTGTAGCCTTTTCGGTAGCGCACCGTTTGGGACACAATCCAAAGTTTACGATTGCTTGTCACCAAACCGCAAACTGAGACATAAATATTATATCGCCAGAGTGCCGCTGCCGTGTTCATCGCCTGAGACGGAATTCATGAGAATTACTTATCAAATCAGACGGGATGACAGAAACTTTCATGTCATCGATACACATACCGTCGACCACTTGTGATCTTTCATCATTGAAACAACAAATAATTGGAAAATAATAAAATTAATGCGTCCGCCGCGTCCTTGTTGCTCGACTCGAGCAGTCGAGGATTCAATCGTCTATCTGATATTTGAGTTTGATGTTGTCTTCTAGAAAACGAGAAATAGAGATGACACGCCATTAGGAACGAGGCATTTGTCAACTTCATGAAATGATTTTTCATGAATTCAATGCATGTGGCCTTGACATATTTTTAAAAGCGTATTTTCGGATCAATCCGAGTGGGGAGAAAACGCTTCGAAGAAGGCAATCACAAAGCACTCGATTGGTCGGAGATTTCAAAGTGCACACTGACAATGACGAGATCCAGAAGACCCTCATTCGAGTACAACAAAGAAAGTTATGAAATTGATGACGCCATTAGTGGAAAAACCCGTTTCGAAGGCGTTTTGGGCTTTTCTGAAGGCTTGAAAGGGCTGAATCTGGCGTCAGGTGTTCAAATTAAGCTGAAATCTCCGATTTTCAATCGTTTAAATGACGTTTCAGCTTTTTCCTTCCGCGAAAATGGTGGCTCACCTTTTCAATCGTTTTCCGTCCCGAATTTCGACCGTCCTTTGATATTTCTCGACGGGCCCCGACATTATGAGTCACTAAGGAACAGTTTCGTTAACATTTAGAACCTCTTCACACATTTTAAAAGCCACAATTTAAATAATTCTCAACTCACTTTCGCTTTTTGCTTTCGAAACTTTTTACCTTCTGCGTAGTTTCTCGAGGGAGTGCACGAGGGGCTTCCGCAGATCCGCTGGAAAACGTAAACAATCAGTCAAAGAAAGTTGCGAAAAAATGAAGTTCAAGAAAATTTTTGTTACCGTTGGCACCACAGAGTTTAGCGACCTGATATCGAAGCTAGCCGAGCCTGCGACTTATGAGGTAGGAATTTCCTGTCCTGCTCCGCTTTCTGCCCGCACCACTTTCTGAAGTGGGATGAGGTCAAAACAAAAACTCAAAATTTAAGGGCTGTTCAAAAATTACGTTCCATTTTCACCGATCTTTTTCGCAATTGCAACTTTCATCGTAGGTGCTGAAGAACAAGCTAGGATGTGAGGAATTGACAGTGCAGATGGGACAAGGGGAGAAGATTGACTTCAGTCACTTCGATGGAGTCAAAGTCGAGGTGTTCAGCATGAAAAACTCGATAGCTGACGAGATCGAGGCTGCAGACTTGGTAAGTATCATCTGTTTCAAATCGAGCTCATCTCATTTCAGTGCAATTGCAGGTGATAAGCCATGCAGGCGCTGGTACATGCATCGACGTGTTATCTCGCGGAAAATTTCTGCTTGTCGTCATAAACGACACGTTGATGCACAATCACCAGACTGAACTAGCGGAACAGCTCGCCGAGGACAATTATCTCTTCCACACAACGGTGCAGAATCTCCCAGAAGCTCTCAAGACGTTCGACAAGACGAAACTGAAAACCTACGAGAAGGGAAACGTTGGCAAGTTCATAGAGTACTTAGACAACGCAATGGGATTCTCGCAATGAAACACGTTCTTCTCTGCTTCTACCCTACCTTTCAAGCTAAATATTGTTTTTATTATGTTTTTGAATTGTCCATTAAAGTTTTACAACACATTCGAGAATATTCCAAAGAGCAAAATGTTTCGTGATTTTTAGTTCAAATATAATTCTTGTTCATGTCTGCTTCAAAAAATTAAACTGCTTATTCTTCTGTGGCACCGCCACCGTCCAAGATGGCTTCGAAAGCGAACGGCGTGAACGCATAACCGAGACCAGAGTAGAATTTCGATTGGAACTCGACCCAGTGGAGACGCAAGGTGTGCAAGAAAGCTGATAGACCTTCCATCAGCACCAGAATTCCGACGGTCAAGATAGCCCAGAAGGCGAAGATGGCCCACAATCCGATGCCACCGATGGGGCCGCTCATTTTGAGACCGTTTTGCAAAACCATGTTCCACAAAACCTCGGCAAGCTCTACAAAGAGAAAGTTTGAGATTAATCTTCTGCAATTGGGTCAATTAAAAATTAAACTTACGTGCGTGAGCCAAAGACAAGGCCCACAAACGAAGATACGAAGCAGTGTGCGAGACAGATCCCAAGACGTATTCGATGGTGTGAATACCCTGGTGGATGAAGATTTCGCTCATCTCTTCCTGTCCATGATCGTCGTGACCACCTGCAGCAGCTGCAACGGCTGGCGGTGCGTTCAAACTTCCGTTCTCACCCTCTTGGCCTTCGCTGGCGTACGGCAAGATTGGTTGAAGAAGCGCCTTCTTTCTGTCCCGCATGATTATGAACGGCTTAGCAAACAACATCCATGGAATGCAAGCCAACGCAATCAGCACCAGTACCTTCTGTAGAAAAGATTGCCCAGCGAACATGTAGGGAGAACACTCGTCGCCAGTCTCGTTCGGAGCCTTGAACAGAACCATGTTGATGAAGGTGATCAGGATCGATGGGGCGCAGTGGATCGAGAATTTTCCCTCGTTTTCAGCCGAGAACTTGACCCATTTCATGAACATCAGAGTTGTCATGTAGAAGAACAAGAAGATCAGGAAAATCATTTGCGGGATGAACTCGGTGTAGATAGCCAGCTTGTTCTTGAAGTAGCGGTGGTTCCATAGTCCAACAACGACACCGAAAATCATATGGATTACACCAAAGATGATCGAAATCTTCATTTTGTAAGCGTTTTGGAAAATGATCTTGTTCAACGGTGCAACTTGCCAGACGGGATCCATACCGAGAGGGTAAGTTCGCCCAAAGTCATCGCGTGGATCCAATTGCAAAGCTTTGTTTGTCATGACAGTGCTGGTGTTGTAGTTGATCGTCCAACCAGAGCCAAACAGATTCAAAGACTTCGAGAAAATGTCGTTGTAGATCAAGCCAGTGTACATCGAGAAGACGCCCATCAATAAGATGATATAACGACCACCGAAGAAGATGTTCCAGATTTCATTGTCGGATTTCTTGGCTGCGAGTGGCTTCTCCTTCATCACCATCCACAAGCCAAACAGAGCCATGATAGCTCCGTGTCCCAAGTCACCGAACATGACGGCGAACAAGAACGGGAAAGTGATGATCGTGTATGGCGCTGGGTTCATCTCGCGATAAGAAGCGACACCATAAGCATTGATCAACGCCTGGAAAGCGTGCGTGAACTTGTTGGTTCGATTGTAAGTCGGTGGATCCTCGAAGGTTTCCATCCGATTCAAGATTGGTGGAACCGATGATCCAGAACGTTCCTGTTGAAAGTAATTTTATAATTTCTTGTTCAACTTTGAAGGCTAACCATTTCTTACTGTTCCACGGCGCAATGCCATTTGGATGGTCTCGATATCTAATACTGGCACCCAGCATTCCGCAATCAAACACTTCTGTGTCACGTCCAAGTTGAACAAGTTAAGCGTGTGATAAATCGCCTTGATTTTGCGAACTTTCACGAACCAGTTCTTCAAGTTCTTAGCAGCAGCGACCAAGACACGGTGACGATGGTCCTGAGTCTGGCCCAAGACGGTGTTTAAATCCTCGATTCTTGTCATGACGCCCATTGCCATCTCACGACGGTCGGCTGGAGCTTCCGGGCATGGATACAAAGTTGCGCGGAAACCTTCGCATATCTTCTTGACGCGAGTCTTGAGCTGGTCACCTTGGAAGAAGATGATGAAAACGGATTTGTAGACGTTGTCACCCTAAAATTGAGTAACTTCATTAGAAACTTAATGAGAAAAGGAAGTTTGTGAGTGACTTACGCTTGATGGATCTTCCAAAGGAGCTTCGATCATTGCTTGACGCAAGAACACATTGCCGCGGCACGCACGCCACAACATGCGCTCAAAAGCGGGCATTCTTTCGCGGAGAATCACTCCAGCGACAAAGCTAGATTTATAAATCGGAAATTTATTAAGTTAAACGAAAAATGAACGGAAAACTTGGAGAGTTCCAAGTTGGAAAACATAAAAAAGTGGAGAACCAACAAAAAGTTAGAGAAGTTGAAACTTAAGAGAGTTAAAGAGCTTCAGCCACTGCAGCTAGAACAATGATTAAATGCACATATTTCGTCGCAAAATTCAGCTTTGTGAAAGCTTTTCAAGTTCCAATTGTGTTAAGACTGTGATGGCAGATGTGATAAAAAGAAGAAACACTTGTCAAACACAACATCAACATGTACTGACCATGGCAAGAAATGTTCCTGTCCGGTTGGTTTGTCCATGAATCTTTCGGTAGCAAATTTTTTAAAGAATGCTTTGTGTTAGTATCGGCGGGCACAAGCATAGAGCGAGCTTTGATGTTAAGAAAAACATGAAAAATGTAAAAACGGAAACCTACCCGAGCTGCACGGGGCCCATTGCGTTGCCACGCGACTCATCCGTGATCAGAGCCCTCGTCATCGACTCTGTGGTGTTGTTTAAGCCACCTTCTTGCTGCTTTTATCATACGCGCAATCAAAAATTCGTTTCGGTAAATTACAAACAAAGAAAATCGAAAGAAAGAAAAATGAAAATCAAAAAAGGTTTCACGAGACTCGAGACGAGATTTGGGATTGATTGGAGGGTGATGAAAGTGAAGATGATTTCTTTCTGGTTTAAACTTCATAATTGATTAACTAAAACTTACGCAAACTAAAGTCAAAGTCAAAAGTATATTCATTAAAACGACATCACCATTAAGAAACCTTCTAGAACAAGCTTGGTTCGGACCCAATCCAGGTCTACGGGAACTCTCGGCTACCTAAACTACCACCCAACTTACTCTAGAAGGTTTCACCATCAAAACAATAATTAGTTTGTGTGCATTAACCCTGCAGCTAAATTAATCTGGTCCCTAAAACAAAACTCCGAACCCAACACATGCCAATGTAAAAGTAAAGTTAATAAATTTGTGCAATATCTGATTCCGTTTAAATCACATTCAACATCAAAACTTGATATTAGAGATGATTTCGATCAAGAAAAGTTTCAATTCTTAAAATATGTGCATTTAATCAGTCAGCCCACGAGTGCGGGCTACTGATTCGATTGATTTCGCAAAGTTATCACGACACCTTGAACCAAGTTAGCCACAAAATCAATTCTTAATGAGACAAGAAGAGCAACCGACATTGAACGTCTTTCTTGCCTCGTCAGCTTGTGACATTTCTTAAGGATTGGCTCGTTTTCGTTGATGTAGCTCTGCAAGTATTCAAGGGGATGGAGAGAAGCTTTCAAAAATGGGAGAAGTGAAGGAAAAGATTGACGCAAAACAAAGGAAGAGAAAGAAAAATCGCAAGCGGTTCAAATAGTTACCCAAGTTTTAGATTTTGCTGCTGCTGTCCACGCGGGCCTTCTTCCAGCAAATTCAACTGTTCTTCTTCGCGATGCGAGTCGGACATCTTCGTGAATTTGACGAGCAGAGAGAATTTTGACGAGCGAGAATGGATGGGATTTAATTGAGAATGTCTATTGGCAATCATTTCATGGTAATCTGGTGCCGTCTACTCAAAGCGCCCAAACCCACCGGATACAAAAGCAAATTCCATTCGAAGGTGGAACATTTTTCGGCACGATTCAGCGCGTACAGGATTTTCAAAAGCATTTTTCAACATAAGAAGTTTTGGCACAACATAATCAAAGCATAAATTAAGAGAAAATAAAGAAGAAAAACAACAAAATAAGAATTTAGTCAAAACAACTCCAACGAACGGAAAAAGGTTCTGGCTAAAAAAAGAAAATTAATTTAATTTTGAACTAAATTTCAAATAAAAAAAATCAATTGCGTGGAAAATCCAAGTTTCAGCTGTGGACTTTATACAAGCTTCTTAAAACTACTTTGCTAAAGTTCCATTCAAATCAAAATGCTGCAAGATCAGGACTCCCCAGTCTTTTAGTATATTGAACTAAAATCAACTTAATAATGTCGTGCCTTCAAAAACAATAAATACAAGGCAATACCATCTGAGAAGTCTTGATCTGCGATGATCTCCAGGAGAAATGGATTATCCAAGCAGTAACATTCAATCCCTGAACAGACGACACAGCAAATATTCACACATTCAACAAGTGACGCAACAAGTTTCCATTCCGATGAGCCGAGTTATGCTGGTTACACAACGAAAATGCTATCGATTCTTATCGATCTGATGAGCTTAAATGTGTCCCAAAGATAAAATCAAACAAAAATGTCATGTGATGGCCAAAAACCAGTCACGAGGCACGGTGAACAGAAATCATAACAAGGAGATTCGGGGAAATGAACATACTTTGTCGTCGACCAAAGTCAAAAGGTCGTTTGGTACAATTTGCAGGTTTTAGCTAGCAGATACGAGTTTGTTAGTGACTTGGGGTGAGGAAAAAACCATAACCATTAACATTTCTAACTAATGTGCCTTAATTTATCTACCAATATGCCTCAATGCATGCACCAAACTACTTAAATAAATGATAAATACTTAATACATAAGTCAAAACTGAAACAAAATCAAAATGCTTTCTTCTGGTTCAGTCTGAGATGGAAATGCCATTAGAGTGGTTTCGATTGGGACAAGTTAAGATTTGGGTCACAAGGGAGTCGTCAAATTACTTTGACATGATGAAACATGACACTTTATCAACACGCAATGACTCACCTCGTCGAAGAACACTTGAGTTTTCCTCAGGATGTGCTTTAACTCGGTCAACTCCAAGTAATTTCTCTTCAAAGCCTCGGCGTTCTGGTTGACCTCACGCAATTCGTTTTCAAGTTTCTCAAATGTCGCCTCCAAGTCAATCATTTCACGGGGCTGTGGAGCTTCTGGGCTCTCACCGGTGTCAAGCATCGGGATTCCGTCTTTCTTGATCTCTTTTTCGAGGTAGCGCAGCTTGCGCTCCATCTCGTCACATCGTCGGACTTCGTTGACGAACTTGCGTTGGAAAGCATTGACGTCCGGGTTCAAGTCACGGAATTGCACCAAGCCGAGTTCTCCCAGCTCAGACACACATGCATAAGCAGCTTCACTCTGGAGGAAGAGCTGACACAAGGTCATCTCTTCGCTACGAAACAGCGATCCCATCGTTGCTTCTTGTTTCTACCAGTTCAGATGATCAACAAAGTCTGAAAAGATACAACATCGACATGTAGTCACTACCGGGCTAAACAAAAACAAGTGTTTTATTTCCGATAAGGGTAATTTATCATTGTTATGGCTCATTTCATCTGAACGCCGTTCTTTGTGACGTCACCGGTTGTGCGCAACCGCAGTGAAAGTCGGAATTTGAGAGAAAAATCGATGACACTGAAAATCCAGATGTTGGCTTCTACATATTTTAACACTTTATAGCCTTAATTGCTTGTTAGCAGATTGCTGATAAGTGACTCAAAGTGGCTTTTGTTGTTTTAATGACCCGCTTATTGAATGAATCATCTCGAAAAATCACTTATTCAGCGGAACTTATTGCCACTGACTTCTTTAATTATGTAATTATCGAGGATTTCTACCACGTCTGCAATCTCAACTCACATCTTGCCTGAACGAGACACCGATTTAGAATGTCGGAAGCGTCCGACGAGCAATACTGAGGAGATTGTAAAAGTTCTTCGTTATCAGTTTGTCTTTATCAGACGCTTTGTAAGTCACTTTTAATCTGGCAGTAGTATGTTCTGCTCTATTTTGAGCGATAAATACATCCAAATACAATTAAATACAGCGAATAAATTGATTTGCAGACGGAAAAAGGGCGGAAGTAGTGGCAGAATTAATTTTGCTGGTTTGAGCACTGATTGTGTTGATTTCCACGCAATTTCCACTTTTATGACGGTCAGTGGATGCTTCTGTATCGGTATTTACCTTAGTTTAATGTTAAAACCTATTTCACTACAATTTTGTGTCTCTGTACTCCGCTCGAAAACAAAATTAGCTTCTTCTTGTTTTTTACAGAGCTACTCAATTTGTGAAGTTCTTAAGCGACTTCGAGGGGTTTGAAGCTGTAATAACCATAATAACTCGAAGAGACACAAACAAATCTTAAAATCAAACTTTCTTGAAACAAAACTTCAATCTTCAGCAGTATTAAGGCAACGTGATGGAGAGCAACCAGGAAAACACGCCGAACGGTGACAGCAAGGTCTCCAAATCGAACTGCTACTGGTAAACCGAAAAATATTTTCACGAAGAAAAATATTTATTGAACATTGTTTTCAGTGGAAAAGACAGAAACTTGAACATCATTGAAGTTTCGTGTTCTACTTGCGGCAAGTTTTTTCACGAGTCATGCATCGGATATCAGATGGGGAAGCTTCTCTCCTTCTCAATGAACTATTTGTTCACCTGCAAGTTCTGTTCGTCGACGGGAGTCGAAATGTACAAGAGAACTCAAGCGACAATTCCTCAAATGTGCATCACGACCATCGCCAACCTCCAGAGAAAAACCGTCAAGGATGGAAGTCCGCGGAATTTCTTCAGCAAGGACAAGGAAATCATCCCCTTCATCGAAGCGTACTGGGATTCAATCACCACCAACGCCCGGAAACAGACAACTGGCTGGTATTCCACAATCCTCAAGACACTCCAAGCCCAGCCGACAACGTTCACATGCCAAGACAACGGCGGAGACTTGATGTTCGGCCTCGTTGAGACTAACCTTGAGACAATTAAGCCCAACTATGACTCGGGGAAGCTCAACCAGAAAGAAGAAGGTAAGCAGGCAAACTCCCGCCTATTGAATAACCACGACAACTTGCAAAACATAAACAAACGCGACTGGGCTTACACTGCGCAGTGATTTCACGACTCGCGAAGTTTCTTCTTATCGTTTCGTCATCACTACTCGATCGAAAAAAATCTCTGATTTTTATGTTTGCTTTACTCTGAGTTCTTTTTATCGAGTGATCCTCGAAGATTTTCGCTGTTTTCACCCAAGTGCGCCTTCTCAGCAGCCTGAAAATGCTTTAGCGAATAAACTTAGAAGAAAAAACTCATTCTAGTGATTGCAAAAGAACAAAATTATATTTTGTGATATTTTACAACCAACCAGAGTTACCCAATGGATGGTGCAGAGAGTAACGCTGGACTTGAAAAAACTGAGCGTTCTAAAATTATTGTGAATGTTTCCATTTTAGGCAGTCAGAATTCCTCGAAGGCTGGTCGACAGCAGAAGCGAAAGTTCACTGGAAATGAGCTCGCGACAGGGCCGACGGGAAAGAAAGGTCGTCCCAACTCAGACATCGGAGCTATTGTGAAACTTCCAGCGCACGGTTATCCGTTGGAACATCCATTCAACAAAGACGGGTATCGCTACATTCTCGCCGAGCCAGATCCACAAGCGCCGTTTCGACAGGAATACGATGAAAGCCCTGACTGGGCTGGGAAACCGATTCCTGGTTGGCTCTACCGTGTTTTGACACCCAACGCAGTTCTTATAGCTCTCCATGATCGTGCACCGCAACTGAAAGTGTCTGAAGATCGCTTGACTGTCAGCGGTGAGAAGGGCTATTGCATGGTGCGCTGCACTCACTGTGAGTTGTGTAAATTCCGGTGACCTTCGAACGCAATTATAAGTTGAATTAATTTTAGTTGTCACTCGCGGTGCTTGGTACTGGGAAGCCAAGATCGAAGACATGCCGGAAGGTTCAGCAACTCGCATTGGCTGGGGCCAAGAGTACGCAAATCTCCAGTCGCCACTTGGATATGACAAGTTTGGTTATTCCTGGCGGTCACGCAAGGGCACAAAGTTCCACGAATCGCATGGCAAGCACTTCAGCGATGGCTACGCTGTAGGCGACACTCTGGGCTTTCTGATTGTTCTTCCCGAAATCGAGAGCGGAAAATACACTCCAAGCACATTCAAGGATCGCCCACTGGTGAAAGTGAAGAGCCATTTGTACTATGAAGACAAGGACAAGATCAGCGACACGTTGAAGAACCTGAAGGTCCATCCCGGCAGCAAAATTGTTTTGTTCAAGAACGGCGAGTGCCAAGGAGTTGCTTTCGAGAACATTTACTCGGGCGCTTACTATCCAACGATATCGCTCCATCGAGGTGCGTCTGTGCGATTAAATTTCGGCGCAAGCGGCTTCAAGTATCCGGACATTTTGAAAGAATACAACTGCAGCCCGGTAAGAACGAATTTAATTAAATCAAGTAGTGAAACTAATTTGAAACTCATTTTAGATGTGCGATCGCGTCGAAGCATTCATCTGCGAGCAGACAATAGCAGACTTGTTCTTCTTCACTGAAAATGACGGAAAACTGCGACTATAAAATCTCTTTTCCTTTTAAATGCTTGAGCGAATAAATACAAAACTTTTATTAGGCAAATTGAACGTTGATTTGCACGGGCGGTTCAACAAATCGAGAGTTCTGGATAATTATCTGAATACCTTCATCGAGTATCGGGTTTGGTTGATGCTCTTGAATGGTTCTCAGGGTCAACAGAACCGCCTTAATGAACTTTCTGTCGTCGCTGAACAGTTGAGTTCCAGGGGCCAGATATTTGACGAGCTCTTTGGTGAAATCAATTAAAAGGGCGCCATGTTCAGATGCAGGGGTGTTGGCCAAACACAGGATGTAGATAGAATGGAAAGCGTTCATGTATTTGATTTTTTCTATGCTGATCAACTTGGCTACCTCTCGCTTCATTAATTCCATCAGCCTCTTGTTCCAGCGAATGGTGCGCAAGTTTTCTCTCTGCGATGCGATTTTGAGATCTTCAAAGTACCATTCATCGGAGATTGTTAGGTCGATCTCGAAATCATACATCACAGCACAGAACTCCACAATCTTGCTCCAAAGCATTACGCTAACAGTTGCCTTACTCTCCAGTTCAGCTTGATCCAACAAGTGTGCAAAAACCTCGTCAAATGAGCACCAGTTTGAGTTGATCACATTAGAACAATCTATTCGAATGACTTTCAGCAGGCATCCGTATAAGAGATCATTGTATTCGTACTCGTTGCTCTTCTTTATCATGGTGAAGCACTCGCTGTAGATGACTTCGTGAATGTTCATCCGTTCTAGACGCCTCTCGTCGCCAAGCTGCATCAACCAGCTGTAAATTTTCAGACCGATTGTTTTATAATATGGCTCGTAGTGGCCGACCAAGTTTGATCCCACTGATAAGATGAAAAGCATCATGTCGCTGTTGACGTCACCGTGGTACTGGATCAGAATTTCTTTGCAGAACCTTGGGAATCCGTGAATCATTCCGAGCTGTCGCTTCCAGCCATCTTTGGTTAGCTTTTCTTTGTATTTTTCGGCGACCTTATCGAGAACTTCGCGGCCAAAGTTGTTGGCGTGGTTTTGCACAACTCTGTTGAGGCCTAACACATATTTTTCTTGTTTGGACTGGAAAAACGGGTTGGGTTCGGTCTGCTCGTAGGTCAGGAGAAGAAGCTTCACCCGCCATTCTTCTAATTTGCTTATTAACTTCTTCTCGTGGATAGTGAGCACCACGTCCAATGGGTCGATACGTTCTCTATTTTCGAGAAGAAGAGGGTTGCGGAACAGGATTTCGAGCAGCTGATGTAAATTTTGGTCGAGCATCACATGGAATTGTTTAAAGTATTCTTGTGAAACCGGCTTGGTGTCCAGGTCGAATGGTAATGGAGACAGCAAACAAAATTCCACGCAGATGACAGCTCGTTCCAACGCATCCTCAAACTCTACAATGTCGATTTCTACAAGCAGGCAATGTTTACTTACGTTGTGGAAGCTGTTTTAGATTAAATTTACCGGAACCCATGATTTATGCGTCTAAAAGCAGCGGCAGCGAGAAGTGAAATGAATTCGCGCAATTTCGGGGGCTGAAACTTTGGAGACGAGGGGCTTTCGAAATCGAGAGCTTTTAACGGTTTTCTGGAGCTTTGGAGAATCTTTGTAAGTTCTTATAGAATTCTCAAGGTCTTGGTCAGCTTTCTTATTTGTCAACTCTCAAGTCACTGCAATTTAACTCGATGCACTAAGGAGAAGAAAGCGAAATCATGTTTCACTGCTGTTCAGAGCTGATGATGTCATGTCATTCCCTGTGAAAATTGTGTTTAGGAGCTCTATGCTTTTCATACTTTTATTCGCAACTTAGTTTTGAATAACGAAAAAGCAATACCTCTAGCCAGATTAGGCCGGCTTTCTCTGCTATAGCCACTACTACTATCCGTAGACAATCTGGCGCCAGCTTGCTAAGCGAAGCAACAAACTTGTTACAAGCTTCTCAATGACTTTCACGATCGCAATAGTGATACGATATTTTCAATAATTCCCAAGATCTATTTAGTTCTCTCTCAGCACCCGAAGGAAAAAGTGAAAAAAGTTTAAAGCAATTTCGGGAAGAAACTTTCCAGTAATAGAAAGTCTGTTTGTAGAAATAAAAAACCACCACGGCCAACAATGTGATGACTAGATTCATTTTAACTTTTATCGCTTGTCGTAGAAAGACAAAAGTAATTTACAATTTACGCTGACTTTTCCGCACGGTTTAAGCAAACAGAATCATCTCAGCCAGTTTTTTGCCGACTATTACCAGAAGACCAAAGAAATCGGCGCTCTGTTCAGTGGCTTGTATTTTTTCATTCGGCCAACGTTGTTTATCGTGGATTTAGAGTTCGCGGAATTTACTACAACGAAAAGGATGATCCAGTCAGTGCTCATCTTTTCAGTTTGGATGGAGAAACTTGGAGAACTTAGCGTCAAAAGCTGTCGCTGACTATTACGAGTGGAATTCAAATGCAATTCTCTCGAGGAAAGAGACTCAAAACTCTGCGTAACTAAAATTGAAATGGCTCCAAGGAGTTTCGTGGGATTTTTCGAATTTATTATAAAATGCAACTTCATGACCTTGGCTCGAAAGCTTCGCGTGAAAGAATTGCCTAACGAACAATCATCGTTCTACATGTGCACCACCAAAGAAACTGTCGAGTATTGCGCTAAAAACCCGCACTTCAAGCGCCAAGACTCTATGAGTCTGTTAGTGCAGATGAAAAAAACAATTTGGAACAGATTGCAGCCCAGCCTTTTGTATTCTATTTTGCTGTTATGAAACGAGTTTAGCTTCAATAAACCAGGAAGACGGTTATAGAACTTTGCAGTAATGGTTTGTATGAAAAATCCAGGAACTCAATTCAATTGATACTTCAATGCGATAACGATTATCATTATCAACAATAATGACTTCAGAATGATATTTCTAATTTGAACCACATTACGTTGAAAATACTGATTTACAAACAGTGAATTTCTCAAAGATGCAATAATTATTCTCTTATGTTTGAACTCCACGTTTTCTCAACACATGTAAAACAGTAATCACACTGGCACCGGCTTTCAGAGTGAATGTCTCACTTACTCAGCGATGAAAATGCAAGTCACAGGCTGAGCGAGGCAACAACTTTTTACGAGGTTCTCAATTGTTTTCATAATCGCAATTGTGGGACAGCGGTGATAAAGAGTTTGTTTATAAGCAGTCGTGTTCCAAACTTCTATTTAGTTCTCTCTCAGCAGTCATTGAAAAAGTATCAAAAGAAAGTTCAGTAAGAAACTTTTGAACGCAAGAGATAAGATAAAAGCACAATAAGAATGAGTTTTGTCATCACGTTGTTGGCCGTGATATTAGCGGTGGCTTTTTATCTACTGAAAAAATCATTCAGCTACTGGAAAGACAGAGGTGTTCCACAGTTTCCGCTAACTTTTCCATATGGAAACATCAAAGGACTGTTCAAGGACGTCCATATCAGCGAGTTTTTGATCAAATATTACCAGAAAACCAAAGAAATCGGCGCTCCGTTCAGTGGCTTGTATTTTTTCATTCGGCCAACGTTGTTAATCGTGGATTTAGAGTTGGTAAAAGCGATTCTTGTGAAAGACTTCAGCGTGTTTGTCAGTCGCGGAATTTACTACAACGAAAAGGATGATCCAGTCAGTGCCCATCTTTTCAATTTGGATGGAGAAACCTGGAGAACTTTGCGTCACAAGCTGTCTCCGACTTTCACCAGCGGAAAGCTCAAGATGATGTTTGGAACAATTTCCGATGTTGTCGACACCTTGCTGACAGTTATCGACAAACAAACTGAACAAAACGGGCAAATGGAATTGAAGGACACACTTGCAAGATTCACGACAGACGTGATTGGAAACATCGCCTTCGGAATCAACTGTAATTCTCTTGAAGACAAAGACTCGAAGTTCTACGAGATGGGAACGAAAATATTCAGTCCACCCAAGTCAAAGTTCGCACCATTTCTTCGTATTATGAAAAGCAACTTCAAAGGCTTAGCTCTGAAGCTACATGTGAAAGGCTTACCTGAAGAACTTTCTGAATTTTATATGGGCATTACCAAAGAGACTGTTGCATATCGCGAGAAGAATCCACACATCAAGCGTCAGGACTTCATGAACCTTCTGGTACAATTGAAGAAGGAAAATTTGGTTACAGTCGAACAAATCGCAGCCCAGTCTTTTGTGTTTTTCTTGGCTGGATATGAAACGAGTTCAAGCACTATGACTTACTGCATGTTCGAGTTTTCAATCAACGAAGAGATCCAAGAGAAGGCGCGGCAATGTGTTCGCGATGCGATTGAAAAACATGGAAGCTTGACTTACGATGCTGTTGCTGACATGGATTACTTGGAACAATGTGTGGACGAAACACTGAGAAAATATCCCGTAGTGTCTACATTGACAAGATCTCCATCACGGAATTACACAATTCCCGACACAAATGTCACAATTCCTGAAGGCCAATCAATTTTCATCCCAGTTCACGCCATCCACCACGACCCGGAAATCTACCCTGAACCCGAAAAGTTCATTCCCGAAAGATTCACACCAGAAGAGAAGGAAAAAAGACATCCGTATGCCTACTTGCCGTTCGGAGAAGGTCCAAGAATCTGCATCGGCATGAGGTAAACCTTACAGTTCCATTATGATTAAAAATTGTTGACTTAATTGATCTCAATAATTACAGATTTGGAATTGTCGAAATCAAGTTGGGGCTGGCAAAAATGCTGTTGAAATATAAATTCACGTTGGATCGCACTAAGACTACTGTTCCATTGATTATCTCTCCTGGATCGTTCGTTTTGTCACCCGTTGAACGTATTTTCTTGAACGTCGAGAAGATTCAGCCCTGAACTGATGTCTATTTTATTTATTAAATGATAAGATTAGTCAAGCTTCTTTTTATTGCTATATTGTTGACGATAGTTTTAAGATAACCTGCATTCGTGATTGCGAGGATAAAATTGTTTCAGTGGACATTTACGAAAACGCAGTTTAAATTCCCACATTAGATATTGATTCGGCTTTTTGTGTAAAACTAGTGTAAAACAGTGCATTGATGAAACTTAAAGATGTTTAAACTAAATCCCATTAGATGCGATGCTTTGAACTAAAGTTTTCACAGTAGCTTTTAGGAGACAAAGGAATGAGCGTAGGCATTAATTTTTTTAAAAATAACTATGAGTTTTACAGTAATACAAATCGGCACTTTTATCACGCTTTTGGCTGTCGCAAAAAATGCAAGTCATAGTGAACGAGCTGATGCTGATAATAGTTATCTGCAGGCCCTAACAGAAGGGCCAATGGCCCCGGAGCTAAGGATGCGCCCAATCTTTAGGTTTTGTAAAAAAGTAATTTCACCTAAACTGTTGAGATGCGCGTATGAAACCGAGTAAAAAAATTAACATTCTATTGCTTACTTTGTTCCTGATGATCATCAGAAAGACTCAATAGTAGAGGATCAACTAACATATTTTTCAAGTGCATATTTTAATTGACATAGAATCACAGTAACACACTTTATGTATCAATCAAAAAAGTGATTCAAATGTCAATATATTGACTCGTACAAGCAATTAGGTTTAATCCTGCTGATAAGGGTAATAAACGTATTCTGAAGTCGTGGTGTGGAAAATCAGTTGGAAATAATGTTTGAACGGTCATTACCACAGTCAATATTCAAAGTCAGGGCATGGTAGCGTGGAATGTTGGTTGTTGACTCTTATGTTGATCCACTGGAATGATGAGAAGCTGAGTTTGTTCTGTCTGTTCGCTTCAAAATCATGATATCTATCTCTTAATCAAAACCAATACCAAGGCCTTAGTTCCAAATTTGGAGAAGCAAAGTTGCAAGTCACATAGTCAGATCATTTTTTCGTAGCGTTTTTGTCAATCTTATCTTGAACGTGAACAAGCGATAGTATTTTCTGTTTATAAACACAAACATTTCGGGAGTTGAGTTCAGTTGCTTGTATACGCTTCAGAACGATTTCAATTTCAAACGAGTTGAAAACCGATTAAAATGAATTTAGTCATCACGCTATTGGTTGTGATATTCGCGGCAGCTTTTTATCTCTACAAACAGACTTTCGGCTACTGGAAAAAATTGGGCGTCCCCGACTTCCCGTTGACCTTTCCGCACGGAAACATCAAAGGCGTAGGCAAAGAATTCCATCTCAGCCAGCTTCTCGTCAATTATTACGAGAAAACCAAAGACATCGGTGCTGCTTTCAGTGGATTGTACTTCTTCTCCCGACCGACATTGCTGGTTGTTGATCTTGACTTGGTAAAAACGATTCTTGTGAAAGATTTCAACGTGTTTCCAAATCGTGGAATATACTACAACGAAAAAGATGATCCAGTCAGTGCACATTTGTTCTCTCTCGAAG
This sequence comes from Belgica antarctica, assembly GCA_000775305.1. Taxonomy (NCBI): domain Eukaryota; kingdom Metazoa; phylum Arthropoda; class Insecta; order Diptera; family Chironomidae; genus Belgica; species Belgica antarctica. The sequence continues at coordinate 84,516 of JPYR01000287.1, forward strand.
GCGATCCGTGGAGAAACTTGCGACAAAAATTGTCACCGACTTTCACCAGCGGAAAGCTCAAGATGATGTTTGGAACGATTTCTGATGTCGCTGAAAAGCTTCTTGTGGTGATTGACAAGCAAATCGAACAAACCGGGCAGTTTGAAGTTAAAGACACGCTTGCAAGATTCACGACAGACGTGATTGGAAACATCGCTTTCGGAATCGACTGCAATTCTCTTGAAGACAAGGATTCGAAATTTTACGAGATGGGAACGAAAGTTTTCAATACCCGATCGGGTCTCATCAGACGCTTGTTGACAACTGTGTTCAAAGGCTTAGCTCTGAAACTACATGTGAAAGGTTTACCTGAAGATATTTCATCTTTTTATCTGGATATCACAAAAGAATCCGTCGAGTATCGAGAGAAAAATCCACACATCAAGCGCCAAGACTTCATGAACCTTCTGGTTCAATTGAAGAAGGAAAATTTGGTTACAGTCGAACAAATCGCAGCGCAATCATTCATTTTCTTGCTGGCTGGATATGAAACGAGTTCAAGCACTATGACTTACTGCATGTTCGAGTTTTCAATCAACGAAGAGATCCAAGAGAAGGCGCGGCAATGTGTTCGCGATGCGATTGAAAAACATGGAAGCTTGACTTACGATGCTGTTGCTGACATGGATTACTTGGAATATTGCGTTGATGAGACTTTGAGAAAGTATCCAGTTGTGTCGGCGCTTATGAGAACACCAATTGAAGATTACACAATTCCTGATACAAAAGTCATAATTCCAAAAGGACAATCCGTCTGGATTCCAGTTCATGCCATCCACCACGACCCGGAAATCTACCCTGAACCCGAAAAGTTCATTCCCGAAAGATTCACACCAGAAGAGAAGGAAAAGCGCCACCAATACTCGTACATGCCATTTGGTGAAGGCCCGAGAATCTGCATCGGCATGAGGTAAGAAAAATCCCTAAATCAACAATGTAATGAAGTAATTTCGTTTTGTTTTTAGATTCGGAATCGTTGAGACTAAGTTGGGCCTTGCTAAAATGTTGTTGAAGTACAAATTCACTTTGGATCGCACAAAGACTGCCGTTCCTTTGAAAATTATACCTGCAGCGTTTGTCTTGTCTCCAGCAGAACGCATTTATTTGAACATTGAAAAAATATAACTTCAAGTTGTGAATAAAAGAACGTTTTAAAGTTGCAACGATTGTGTTATGCTAATAAATGAAAGTTTGTGAATATAAAGTTTTTGTAATGAAAAGCTCTTAAAAATTTCAAATATGAAAAATTTCAGTTGAAAGCTTTCATGCTTAATCAGTGCTGGGAAAAATTCTTCGACACTTTAAACTTAGTGTTATGTGTAAATTCATTTTCGATTTAAAAGCGGAATCAAGTTGATCAAAAAATTGAGGAAGAAATTGTAAAACACAAAATCATCGAAAGTTTGTCTTGATTCAAACCTCTGGGTGAAATAAACAAAATTAAAAATTGTGCTTGCAAGTGTTTTATAACCATGTCAAAGTGATTATCTTCCACCAATAAGAAAAAACTCTTGAAAATCAACAATCCATTCATGAGTAACAAAATAAAGAAATGTTGGAAAGTCTTCATTCGGAGTTTACGGACTCTAACGGTGCCGATTTGTTTTAACAATTCACAAACTTCACGTGTAAGCGAAAACGAATATGCTGACTACGTACTTTACAGGTTCAATAGAGAACACCAAGAAACAATGCCATTCACTCTCATTTTTTCCTGTAAAGCAAGAAGACGTTTAGTTCAACGCGATCGATTGGAACAAATACACCTCAAGCAGTTTTGATGTTAATTGTAATTTTTATAACAGCTATTGTGATTTTTGTTGTGGCTTTTTTGGTCATGTCGTCTTCGAAAAGCTTCAGCCAGCGCGTCTTGGATTGGAAGATGGACGCTGCAGTCTCTTACCACGCAATGGTGTCTAATGCCGAAGACGTTTTGTTCAGCTTCAGTGATCGCATTTGTGAGTTGAGAACGTTTTAATGTGCTTAGAATTTGTCGATTGTTCTTCTTTGAACTTGAGTTTGAAGTAGATTAAAACCTAAATTAGACACAGCAAATCTGCCAAGAACTTAAGAAATGACGCAATTTCACGTTGTCTATTTACTAAGCTTTGTTTGACCAGCCATTAAAAGTGGCGGTGTTGACTGGAGGCAACCGAGGTATCGGCATACATGTGTTGGAGAAACTTCTTGTTTGCAAGATGACTGTAGTGTTAGGTAAGGCAATTAGAACCTGAAATCTAAACATCACCATCAATTGACCTGTATGACATTCACGTATAAAAAGGTGTCCGAGACCCGGCGTCAGCACAAAAGTCCGTAGAAAATGCGATCGATGAGTTACTGACGAAGGGAAAAGTGTTTTACGAGAAATGTGACACGGGTGATAACGAGTCAGTGCAAGACTTCGCGAAGAAAGTACAAAACCAGTTCACAACCATTCATTTGCTGGTCAATAATGGTAGGTAAAATATTTTCGTCGGCTCGTTAGTTTATGAAATAATTACTGTTTTAGCTGGAATCTTGTTTGGATCCTATCAAAAAACAAAAGCCGGGTTTGAATCACAAATGGCTGTCAACTACTTGGGCCACTTTCTTTTGAGTCATTTGTTGATGCCACAACTCATTGCTGGGTCTAAAAATAACGACAACAAAAACACGAGAATTGTAAACGTGTCTTCTTGTGCCAACGAAGCCGGTCAGATCGATTACGAAGACTTCAACAACGAGAAGAATTACCACGATGGGCTGGCATACGCCAACAGCAAGCTGGCACAGGTGTTGTTCACCAAATATTTAAATAAACTGTGCCAAGAAAAACATTGGAACGTTCAAGTGCACGCTGCACATCCAGGCATTGTTGATACTGACATTTACAACAAATCTGTTTGGGGTTCGGTTGGATTTGTTCGGAAATTGATTTTCAAGGTAAATTCACTAGAAATTCGATTAAATTTTACAAAATTATTAATTTTGATTAAAATTTCTTATGACAGACATCCGAGAGAGGTGCACGCGCAATCGTTTATGCTGCAATTTCCCCGGATCTCGAAGGCAAAGGCGGTTCGTTCATCAGCAACTGCCGCGTCACAGGAGCAAACTCTCTCGCCAACAACGAAGCTGAATGCAAGAAGTTCTTCGAGTTTTCGTGCAACATTTTAAAGATTAAAGAATTTGGCAGCGTATAAAAGGGAAAAAGTTTTAAAAACTAGTATTACTGACAAAAAAGACGGCAATAGCTTAAAATGCCTAAAATATTCGCAAATATTTATTATCTCCAATAAAAGAACAAAATTAAATTAACACTTCCTGTACCAATAAATAAATATTGAAGGTCGATGAAATCAAAAAGTTACAAATTTTTTAAGAAGGCTTCAGAAAAGGCTTTTCCGCGTTAAAACTCACTGGAGTTGGCTTGAATGGAAGAACCGGGGATTTTCTGACATAATTCAGGAGATTGCGCAACTTTTATTCAAAAATGTAAACAAAGCACAATTTTGATCAACAGAGAGACGAAAATATATCTCGGAGAAGAAAAATCTTCAAAACTGATCTTCCTCAAAAATTGAGAGACATTGGCCACGCTATGGTTGCTGTTCATCACTATTCAAATCTTTTTTTGCTGCTTTCCAGTTGAGAAAACACTTTTTTCTTACGAAATATCAAGTTTTTTTTCGGTTGTCATCTGTTTGTTTCTCTCAAAACAGCTTTTGGAGCTGTCTTGAATATCTAATTGTGTTACAACTTTAGTCGTGCTGCGAAACTCGAGACGTCAAGATCGTCGATCATTCGTTCATCAAATAAAATTCGTCGTGAAGTGAAGCATGTTTTTCTTCATTTTGCTTATCCTTGTGCAGCCCGTGTTGCTGTTCATCTTCTTCCGCACTACAAAAGAATTCCCAAAATCATGGTACGAGTTCAAGTGTGAGGTAAAAACAATTCTCTGCGGGTTGAAGTCACAGAACGAAGACTTTGTGCTGCGAAGACGTAATAAAATCAGTAAGTAGACTTTAGCTGTCACCAAAGGTCGAGTCTCAAGGAGTGTAAACCTTTTAGAACTCGAGAAATTGCCGAACAAAGTTGTCGTGATTACTGGAGGCAACCGCGGAATTGGCCTGCACGTTATCGCTAAGTTGTTGAGATGTGACATGACCGTCGTGATGGGTGAGAATTAAATGCTAATTGAATAGTGGTTATTTGACCGAAATTAGACCCGAAAAGAAAAGTAGCCAGACTGGTTTAGGACGTTGCGTAAATGTGCCAAGCCACTCGATTGACTACTTGAATATTGTTTTAGTTTAATTGAAACATAATACGAATTTCAGGTGTAAGAAGCCCAGCTGCAGCACAAAAGTCCGTCGAATCTTTCATGAATAAAGACCTTACGAAAGGTGGACAGGTTTTCTACGAGAAATGTGACACGGGCGACATGGAGTCTGTTAGAGAATTTGCTAAGAAAGTTCAAGAAAAGTATCCGGCAATTCACGTGCTGATTAATAATGGTGAGAACCGATTGCGTAATTCTCGACTCTGACTCAAACTGTAAATAATAACCGTAGCGGGCGTTATGGCGACACCTTATAAAGAAACTGCAGACGGTTTCGAGTCACAAATGGCAGTCAACTATTTGGGCCATTTCTTGTTGACACATCTTCTGATGCAGCAATTGATTGCTGGTGCCAAGGACAACAACGGAAAAAATGTTCGAATTGTCAACGTTTCGTCGTGCGTTCATCGTGTTGCCGAGATTAACTACAAAGACTTCAACTGCAAGTAAGATTATCACCGAATGAACTTTAAGTTTTCGTGAAACTTAAACGATTTGCAATCTAGGAAACACTATTATCCCGGTGACGCTTACGCACGAAGCAAATTGGCTCAAGTTTTCTTCACCAAACAGCTTGACAACCTTTGCAAAGAGAAAGATATCAAAATCCAAGTTCACTCAACTCACCCGGGCATTGTAAACACTGACCTTTTTGAGTATTCAAGCAACACCTACATTCCCTGGTTTAAAGACATTTTCTACAAAGTGAGTTAAACCCGCAAAGGTTCTGAGCTTCCGAACTTTACAAAAATTATCTTTTCAGACGCCCGAAGCTGGATCACGAACTATTGTGTACGCTGCAATTTCACCGTTCTTGGAGGGCAAGGGTGGAACGTATCTCAGCAACTGCTACTACGACAAAGCGCACAAGAAAGCAAACATTGTAAGCGAGACTAAGAAGCTTTTTGACTTCACGTGCGATTTGTTGAAAATCCAAAACTTTGGTGAACTGTGAGAAGCTTTTCAACATTTTTAAGCTGCGCTTTAAGTCTGTTTGGTTTTACGTTGAGCTTGTTTTCAATAAAACTGTAATTTTGTAAACACTTCTGGTGTCAATTTTTAATTAAAATTTGTATTTCAATATTTCATAAATGGTTATGATTATTCATGTAGATCAGAGAAGTGCGTTGTTCTTAATTAATGAAGAATTCGATCCAATTTGTTTATAAATTTTTAATGTCGCTTTACTGCAGTGTATAAAAGTGTCAGCTGGTAAAAAATTCATCTCAGTTTGTTATTGAATATTCAACCATCCAAGTTCAAAGCTTCAACCATGGATTTACTGCAGTCATTGCAATGGGTGATTCTGTCGCAAAAACTTTACAGATTGGCAGTGTTCCGAATCGACAAAACTGGCAGGAGACTCATCACAGATAACTGGGAGATTTTAGGGTCGATTCTGGTAGTTTCGATTATTTCAGCGGAGGTGATTTACATCGGGCAGAAAATTTATTTCCAGCCACTGGGGAACTTTTTTCAGTCGATTGGTGAAAGTAAGCTTTGTTGATTAGTTGAAAAATATCTTTTTAGTTACTTAACGATATTGAAAATCAAACTCAGGTATAAATTCAGATATTATTTTCAATTTCCTACGAAATTTTGTAACACTTCTTATTTTTAAACTCAACTTTAATTTCAATACCTTTCAGACACCAAAGGCTTTCAGCTATTCTCCCTTGTCGGTTACTTGGAGTTCACGCTGACAGTTATCAACGGAATGTTTTTTTTATTCACAGCCTTATTCAAGCGCCGCAAACAAATTAAGTTTATTGAAAAAATTCAGAAAATTGACAACACCATCAGGACGACGTTCAACACAAAAATCGATTATTCCTATTACAAAAGAGTTTCACTTGCCATATTGATTTTTGTAGTCGTCTATTACAACATCGTGGTGTCGGTGGTGATGTACTTGTTTCTTCTCGACATTCATTCGCCCAGCGCGATTGCCACTTTTGTGGTCTACATCTTGGAATCGGCGTCGTCCGGGATCTTTACGTTTGGCTTTGTCGGGTATGTGTTCTTGATTAAAGTTCGTTTGTTGCTGATTAATGCAAAGCTGGCCAATATTGTTCGGAATCCGCCGGAAATTCTCGAGAAACAATACAAAAATAAGGATGCGTTGTGCATGGAAATGATGAGATTCACCAAAATGTACAAAAGCCTATGTTCATGTGTCGAAGACCTAAATCAGATTTACGGCTCATCGATGGTTTTACATTTTGCTCACGACTTCACCCTTCTCACTACTCAAATTTTCGCAATGTTTTACATTGGCTGCTTTTTCGAGGATCCAACGGAATCGTTGAACAAAATTATGGCACTCATGGTCTGGCTGCTGCCAAACATCATCAAAATGAGTTTCATCTGCTTCACGTGTCACATGACAAGAAATGAGGTGAGGCTGGACGTGAGTTTGAGTGATGTGACAAGGTAGCTTTCAAGGTTAAGGACTTGATTGGCATTTAAAATCTTGTCTCATTTGACTTTATTCCGTAATGTTATGATTTTTCTAACAATCTTCTAACAATATTGACCTGAACTGTTTGGAAATTTCAACTTGTGTCATCACTCACAATCTAGCCGAAACACTCATTGACAGCCGACTATATTTCATGTCAATTTCTAGGTCGAAAGTTATGGCTTGAACTTGAGAAAATTCAGCAACGAAGCCAATGAAGATGAATTGGCCGATTTTGTGGACATGTTTTCGTTGCAGTCGATTCATCTTAAAACAGAATTTTCGGCCAACAACTTCTTCTCTATCGACATGTCGCTGTTCTTCACTATAATTTCAGCCTGCACCACCTATTTAGTCATTTTGATTCAATTTAAGAACTACGAGGACGAAAATTCCGGTCTCGCTGGAAACTCAACAGCCAATTTCACTGGTAATTAAATGCTACACTTGGAAGTTCGTGCATCGGAGGGAATTATCACTTCATGAGGGTGAAGTTCACACGGCAGCATCGTCATTGGAGATGCAAAATCCTTCACAGCGTCACTTTGAAGGCAAATTAACAAATTATTCAATTTCCTGCTCAGAAATGCATGTTCAATTTAACCTTTTAATCAACCCACATCAACATTCTCCGTGTGATCAATTAAATGTCAATTTTTCACAGACCAACGAGTCGTCAAGGATTTAGTGTTGATTGAATTTTGAATTTTGAAATTGCAAAAAAATTAATGATGCTTCTGCTGTTTTATAATAAACTGAAAAACTTTAAAGCGAATTCTGCCTTTAAAGATTTCTTTCGATGTTTCCGTCCCGACAACACAATTCTGCGCATGTTTTACCCCTCCAAATGTAAGCATTAAAGGAAAGCAACAGAATGCTCCAATGTTCAAGACTGCATTGCACATATATTTTAATTTCCGAAATGACGTCATCAGGCAACTTGCTCCAGTTTCCCACAATTGCAACTTGCAATGATGAATTTGTATTGATTTTCTTTAGCTTCTGGCGTTCATCAGCACAAAAGCGTTCGGAAACTTGTCATAAACGCTTCTGCGGAAATTAAAAGCTTCCATTCCGATCAACTTGAATGAAGCGGCGATAAAACACGTCGTTCGAAATTCCAAACAAGCGTCATGAACTTTGTGCACACGTCTTCTTGTTTCAAGCTTTTATCTAAGCAACCAGACAAAACAACTCGTCAACCATAACTCGACTCACCTTCCATCCCCACTCTACGGCCCAACCAACAGCTAGTAGGTGTCCCCGAAACTGCAGGAAACTATAAAAAAAAACTCTCGAGAAGAGTTTTTATGAACTGAAGTGCTGTTTTTCAGCAAAAATCAATGAAAGCTTTCAAGGTCAATGGGTTTTCGTCGCATCATGCACATTCTTTTCTTCTCACCCGTTGCACAATGTTTCTCTGCTTCTCTCGCGTATGTAATTCGCTGTTCATAATAGTGTAAACATATTTACGAGGCTTAAAACTTTTACTCGCTGTTTTACAGAAAATATTTACGTATTTAAATAAAAATCTGACCTGATCTGACCTTTCTTATCTGACCGTTTCTTAGTCTTTCTTTACTTAAAGTTTCATTATAATCAGGGCTTTGGTCCGGTAAAATTTTCCGATACGGAACAGGCAAGAGGACCG
>JPYR01000288.1:0-16643 GCA_000775305.1 Belgica antarctica
ATTAAATAATGTTAAAAGATGAATCAGACAATAAATTTTTCGTCAAAGGGTCGAAAAACTATCATAGTTTCAATGATATGTTCCTTATTCTGACAAAAACATGAAATTTACAGAATAATCTCGAATGACTCACAGCCCGTCATTTTCTAAATTGTACTATAACTAAGTGTTCGAATAATTATTCAAAGTCCTTAATTTAAAGCCAAAACATGAGGCTATAGAAAAATACATTTACAAGTGCATAAATGCAGGCGGCTGCCGAGTTATCGCTGAATAAGTGACTTTCTAGATAATTGTTTTTTCATAGTTTTCCACAAAATTTCAATTTTCACATCATTTTCATGAAAAACTTTCTGAATGAACTATGTTTTCATAATTTCACATGTTTTAGCTGATTAAAACAAAAAACCGTAAGTCATAAAATATTGTGGATCAATAGGAACTTGAGCAAATGTATTTTTGCAAAAGTGGTATAATAATGTGTCGTGGTACTGTAAGTGGGCTGCATTTTCTTCTTCTTTTTGACACAGGTCACAGAGTGCGGATGGGACCTCTGAAGATGTTGATTCAGTAGGTCGTGTCTAGTTTTTCTGCGAAGCTCACAGTCATCTACATATAGTTCGAATGATAATGAATCAGTATAACACATGTCAGTATCACATTGTAGCGTGGCAGATTTTGTGATCAAAAAGAAAATATTTTTCTGGTGCTTGCTGACATTTTCAATACGGGTTGGGCCAAGGGGACGCTGAAACTATTCGAGTGAACGAAAACTGAGCGAATCATTAAAAGGCAATCGTCGCTTATGTTCAATGAAGCAGAATGAAATAGCCGTTCACTTTCGTTTTGCTTGCGAAACGATATTTTTTACGTAAAGATTTAGCATGAAATGCATGAGAAGGCGAAAAAAAAAATTCCTGTCGTAAAAATTGATTCTGGACTTTTTAAGCCACTACACTGCGTAAAAAGGGCGTGAGATAAAATTTAAAGGCGAAGAAATTTCAAAGAAAAATCTTTGTCCGCATGTAGATGGTTCACTTCCGCACGAACGACTTTTCACTTAAGGGAATCAACCCCAATGTCCGAAACACATAATTTTTCAGAATTTCCATCTTTTGCTTGCTTGATGGAAAAAATCATGTCAATGCGTGAAATTGATTAAAGCACAAACTTAAGACGAAAATTTGCGGTGTCAGAAAAGTTGTCAGGAGCTTTCGTTAATGTGGAAAAGATGTGAAGCAACATTTTCATCAGCAAGCGCTTTATCGAAAGTGCTTTCAAGCAGCGTTGGCAAGAAATGATATGGAATTTATGCATAAATAAATAATTTCGATAAGCGTACATTTCAATTTTATTGAAACATCGATTCCGCAGCCTTGGTATCAACCACTTTCCTTGCCAGCATTTTCATTTCCCGAAAGCCTTTGCCAACTTTTTTTCTTTTCCTTTTACAAAAAAGCGGTTGCCTGGATATTTCTTTTTTGCTAAGCTCATTTACTCTCTTCTTAAGTCTTTGAATTAAATAAAAAAAAGATGATATTCGTATGAAGTAGGGTCAGTTATCAAGTGATGTCATCATTCAAACAAAATATTTCGGTTCTCAAACGCTGTTTTAACTTAAAGATTCAAGACTCTTCAAAGAAATTGAAATAAAAATTGTTAGTTCAACCACTAAACGTACTTTTCTTGGTTGAGTGAGTTCAAATCCATGTTTATTTCATCTTTAAAAACATACAATACTCGCAAACAAACCTTCCAGATTCAAAAAGAAAATGTTCTATTGAATGAAATAAGACTCGAGTTTTAGGGGATATTGATAAAAAAAAAATTCTTACGAATCTCGAAGATTTTTCTTTAGATTTTCTCGTCTCTCGTGTCTGCGCTTGAAAAATTAGAATGAAGCAGAAGGAGATTCAAAAAATTATTGCTTCAGGGATGAAAGCATACAAAGATAGCTTAGTCAAACAACAATTACACAACAAACATCTTTTTCATCTCAGTCTTCTGCTTAAAATATAGTGAATTGATCGAAACAATAACTTTTCTGTTTTGCTTGGCCAAGTCCATCATTCTAAGATGATTCATGGACCGTCCCGGGCATTCTTTGGACCTAAAAATCTTTCTATTTCTAGACTGAATCTTGAATGACAGAAGAGAAATAATCTTCTTTGAGAAAAATCGCCGAAAACCTTCCAACTTCTTTGTCTGTTTTATGAGTTTTTTCTTTCTTTTACGTTCAATTTCATGTCGTTTCTGCTTCAAGCATTATTCTGTGTGAATGGGAATAGTTCTTATCTGTGCGTCTTGCTAGTTAGTTTTATAAAGCATTACTCGATAATTAATTAGTTATTCAAGTGGAAAAGCATTTAGGATGGTCGAGGGTTGTGTTCATCACTCGAGTGGTTTTTATTTGAACAATAACGCCTAGCTCGAACTTAGTAGAAGTTGTTGTCTCAAAGCATTTAATTCAACGTCACTTCTTGACACGTCCTAAGTCTATGAAATTTTATGTTCACTCGGGTTGTAAATGTTTGATGTCTGGTCTCATTATGGCATTCAACTCATGATGGGGGTGTTGAGGTCATTGGTTAATTTTGTGTTTAGTTCATTTCCGCAAAGCAGTTTTTCTAAATTGAATAATTTGGTTTGCAAACCTAGAATTGTTTGTCCTAATTTGTGAAAAATTTCCTGACCAGTGAAATCAACGCACGGAAAAAATAACAAGTAACATAGTTTTTGTAAGAAAATTTCCGGTGGAAAACGCTTGAACGATTTAGTTATTTCATCGCATGACAAAAAGCATAGAAAGCGTTGACAAAATCACAACAGTGAGCTGCCTCGAAAACAATTAAGGAATAAACAAGCTTCGCATGAAAATTCACTCAGTGAATAAATCTATTTTCATGTCTGTGGTTTCCGCTGTGTGCACATTCATGCACCACGCTACATGCAAAATTGGTGACAACCACATTGAACCATACACAACATCAGGAGACATTAAATTATAAATTTGATCGAAAATGTGCCGAGAGGAAACAAATAAATTGAAATGAAAAGCAAAACAAGCACGTTCAAGACATGCAACAACGAGAAACACTTCTGTCGTCTCGTTCAGAACTTCAATATATCATTATTACATGGAACGAACTCCCAATCCATAAATAATGACGAAAACACTTCGAGACCGTCTCGTAAATTATGTCTTTTTGGTCGTGAAAGATGAGAACTGGCGGTCGGACATCTTTAAGGACGCGCAAAATGGATTTATCTTCCTTTTCTTGTTCGGTAATTAGATTTTGCTTGCTTCTTTGTCGGATCTTGTTCTCGTTTTTATTTATTTATGAAAATTTTTATCCTGTTTTATAAGAAACAAATTTAGTGGCCACATTCAAAGGTCATTTATAAGGAAATTCTTTTTCGAGATGTTTTAATCTTTTGGTTTATACACGAGAGAAGCTTTTGCGCGAAAAACGAGTCGCAGATAAAAGAAACCAAGGCCGTTAACCAAAGGAAAAGAAGTCTTTAATAAAAAGAAAATCTCTAAAATATGAATTCTTGAATTTCTTCCGCGACTAACGTTTGTGGACTGTTGTTTAACATGTTTTGGGTGATTCATGCTTTGTGTTAAAGCAGTTTAAAATGGATGCAATAAGCTTTGAAAATTTAGCTTATCATTAGTAGTGGTTGACGGTTTTAAAAAATTTTGAATAATGGAAAACTCGTCTAGATTTAATAAACCTTTAATAAAAAATGGTCTGTGGAAATTCATCTAATAAAAATTCGTTTAATATATTATTTATTCTTCTAATAGGAAATTTGTCAATGAGAATTTGTATCACACAGAATTCGTCTAAATTAAATCTCGTTCAATATACAAACTAGTCTAAAGAATCTCATTTGAAAAATTCTGGGTAACTAAAACCGAAACTTATTCTTGCAAATTCATCTAATTAAAATTCGTCTAATGAAAATTCGTTTACTGATGAACAACTACTGATACATGAATCTGCAGCTTCATTATTGACAGATCTCTAAACGCGTTCTTGTTCAAAAAGAACGAAAAAGGTTTTCTTAAAGAAAAGTTATGAGTAGAAAAATGTTTCCTTTCTAATGCTCGCTCTCCACTCCAATTTACCTTTTTTATAATTCGCGCGAGAGTACTTTTTGTATTTAATAATTCTCTCGTTCTTTTCGCTTGCTTGGTAAATACTATAAAGCAACAGCAGGGAAATGGGAACATGAAGCAGAAGAAGCGTTTTATGTCTTGATGGTTATTTTCTACTACCGTTTCCTGCTTAAAGAGAATTTTTGCGAAATAAATTGAATGTTTTCACTCGTAGCGTGAAGAACAACGCTTTTCTTTTTATGCATGACGATGGAAACATTTGATATGGAAAGCAATGGGCAAAGGAATTTTGGAACAGCTTTTTGACGAGAGATGTTCATGAATGTTACCCCAAAAAACAAGCAAACTGAGTTCGAGTAGAAACGAACATATTAAGGGTTATATTTGGTTAAGTTGACACCATAAGGGAAACATTTCGAGAAAATTCGCTTAAAATGCAGAAACCTTTTTGGGTTTATTTGTTGATTTTATGAGGTTATGATGCACAAGCATAAGATCTGTTACGAAATTACAAAATACTAGAAATCACGTGTAATTTGTAAATACTGACACACAATCCCATGGAGCCAATAACAGTGCGGATATTTCAAGGTTTCTGCTGCCATAAAATTCACGTGCTGAGTGAGAAAAACTGATGAGAACTTGTAACGTACATGAAACGACTGCTAAGCGATGAAAATTTCAACCCACAATATGGTTCTGATGGCAAAATGTAATTAAATTATTGAACAACACAGAAATTACATAAGTTGGAAGCACTTGGAAGCAAGCCAGCAAGTAAAATTGTAATTCAAACCCGTGCAGTTTTGAAGTGTAAAGAAAACTTTCTCATATCTTGAAGATCGCTTTCCTTCCTGCCAGATTTCGGGCCAACTAATGGGATCCTAAATAATTTGTATTTATTTCATTATTTTAAATTCAAAAGACAAGGCGAATGATGTCTCACTTCAGATCTTTTTCCTTCCACTCAGACGTATCTGTAACAAAATATCCGAAACGTCGCTAAAAATCGTTTTTTAAACTCTTTTTTCTAATAATTTTCTCACTGCTATATTTTCAAATCCATCTGTAAATTTAAAAGCAAGACGTTGGAGCACAGAGTGAACCGGCTTCATCGAATTTTTTGCGAAAATATGATTTCAAAGCGTCTATAAAGCGGTTTCAAGACTGCCGCAGGCAATAACTCAAAGCGTTAAAAGCATCGAAGGAAATCGCTTCAATTGACGCTGCGTGAGATGGAAATGAATCTTCCAACTTAAAGTATTTTTAGAATATAATTTTGTGATGTATATGATTTTCGCAACCGGCGACGCGAGAAAAGTTTGTTCAACTTTGGAGTGGTTTTGTCTAGTGATCTGCTTTAGTTTCGGGTATCGCAATCTTTCAATGCCAAATAATTAACACTCGCCACATTAGCAAGCCGTTCTGTGAGCACGTAAACTAGCACGTCGTCGAAACTTATGACAAATTCGCAATTAAGTTATCGCTATTCTCGAGAGATTTTCTTTGCTGTGACTCAGCTTTTGGCGATTATTAACTTTTTTTTTAGTCTCAAGCGGAGCGCTTTAAAATAAAACCGAGTCCCACACTTTCATTTTTAACATGTGACACTATGCTGTGACGTCGGGTGGGAAAAATGATCCGAAGTGCCACAGATGAAACTTTTTTCTTCATAATCATTTCTCTCTCCAGAATAAAAATGTCTGTTGACACAAATCTATTTCGGATATTTTTCTTTTCCGAAATAGACTTGCCATGAATAAATTAGAAGTGCACATCTGTCAAGCTCAGATTTCAGCAGCGTTTTGTCTGCCATAGCGCCGGGAATAGAAAAATTATAATAAGACATTATGACTCGGAATATTTTGTTGAGGGATCTTACTTTTCGGAAGTATTCAACTAGAGTCAACACTGGATTAAATACTTGACCAGTATTGTATTAGTTGACCGGGCACTTTTCTTAAGAACCACACAACTTAGAGACTTGGTTTTTTTTATTGAAAGAGTCTTAAAGGTCTTAATATTTCTTCAGTAAAAAAACTAAGTCTCTAAGTTGTGTGGTTCTTAAGAAAAGTGCCCGGTCAACTTATGCAATACTGGTCAAGTAATCTAATGTTGACTCTAGTGGCACATTAAAATATAACTTTGTTAAGTTTATTTTGGTGGGTCAAAACTGTTAAACTTTGATCCAGTGTCTCATCTATTGGGTTCTTTAAAAAAACTTAACTCCAATGCAAGTTTTTTTTTAAATAAACTTTAAAGGATGAATGAAAAGCAAGCTGCGTGACTCAACGAGCCGGCACGAAATTTATGTTCAAGCGAGAAAGTATTTATGTTCTGTTTCGAGAAAGCAAACAAACACCAAAGAAACTGCATTCTCACACTCATTATTTGAAATTTATTGTCGAAACAAATTGGATTCTCGGCAAACAAAAATTGTTTTATTTCTTGTTCATTTTACCATAATTCTCAACCGGGTGAGAGAAAAGCAAAAAATTCTGCTTTGCGGATGACATTCACTATTTTTGCTAAATCGCTTTATGTCATACGAGACTTTTGCGAATTAATAAATGATCTGCCTAATACCCTGTGTTTGTTGTTGAATTGTGAATGAGTCTGTAAATTTGTTCGTCTCTAAGCTAGTTCCCGAGTGACGTTTCTCTTTTTGGCTTCGCAGAGAAGCATCATTTTATTGGGAGCTTAAGACACTCGAGTGCCATGGATCGTTTGAGATCAGAATGAGTGGCAGAAGAAAGTTACGATGCTTTGGGGAAAAATCATCACTTTAAAATTAATTTGCAACTTGATGAATAAAATGCATAAAGTATCTCCCAGAAATGTTTAATAATCAAGATGTTTACAAAGATGAAAAATTTGAGCGTGGCATTTGATACCAATATTATTTGTGTTGCAGAATTCTTTCATCTTTTTGTCTTGAGCCTTTACCAGTGACAAAATGACGTTGCTAAGGTGGTTGTCAAAAAAATGGGGTTTGTTTTATCAGTATTGCACCCTAAATTATTTAGTTCTGATAAAAATTACAAATATTGGTGCGAAATGTTTACATTAAAACTTTCAACGATTGATTATTTAGTTTTTATCCTTTGTGTATTTTAATTCCTAAATGTCAAGTCTTTTAATTCACTGATATAATCTTGAAATCTAATTTTACATTAATTCAAAAATCATCCAAACCAACGAAAGACAAAACTCAACCACTCTTTGCATTTTACAAATTCAGTTTTTCCGTATTCTTAGTTAACAACTCAATTACCTTTTTTTCTCATTGCAGGTTGAATAACAGCATGCTTCCGCTGAACATGTCTCCAACAGTGCAAAAAGTCAAAACCAATAAAAACTTAAAATCCAAGAAAAAGAAAAGTTGACTGCAAAGTTGATTCAATAAATCAAACAAGGGGATTTGAGTGGCTCTGTTGATAATTAATTATAAGCTTAAAAACTTTGCCGTTCTCGCGTAATGAGACTATGTATCGTCGTAGTTTATAGGTTGTGATATTGAAAGAAGGAGAATTTCTGATTCAATTGTCGAAGAAAGTTCGTTGCTTTTTCTTCATCTTTTTCTTGATAATATCGTAGTGTTCAAAAAAGTATAAAGAAAGCATTAAGAGATAAGAAAATCAATTTCCAAGTTATATTCGTTCATCCGACATCGTGAAAAGATTGCTGCTTAAGGCGACAGAATTTCGTTTAATCATAATTTCCGTCATAAAATCCTAACAGCTCAATAATGAAAGTTTTCAATTTATTTCAATCGAGACACAAACTGAACACCGAGTGTGATGATAAATGTGCAAATTAGCAGAACGGTGAAAATCCCAACCAGTGACGGAAAAAAGCTTTGCTTCATTTCAACAAATAAATTATAACTAATAAAACGAGTCCGTGCAAAAGGGAAACAAAAAATGCTAATTAACCGTAATTTATTAGATAGAGAATCAAATAATTAATTACTTCAACTTTCTTCGCCATTTTCCCAGAAGAATTAGTGAAAAGATTCGCATTTGACAAGACGTCGCTTCCATTTCAAATTTAATTCGAAAAGTTGGAGTTTGTCATTAGAAAATAATTGAATTAAGGAGTCGTTTCTCGAAAGTTCGCATCGAAACAGCGAGAAAGCTGTGAAAAGGAAGAAAATCTTCAGTTTCTCTTGCGGCTATAATAAGAAAGGTTAATTTACGCTACAAGCAGTCTGACAGGTTCTTCTTGCCAACTTTTGCGTGTTTGACCATAAAAACAAAAGCGAAGGAAAGTTTCTGCATCATCATAGCTTTTTCTTGGTTAACCTTCTCCAACCTAAACTAAAAAGATAAAGACATAAATTCGGCATCATGACGATGTGGCAAGGTAAACGTTTGAACATGATTATGCGTAGTTTTATTTGCGCCATTTTCCAACGTTTCTCCACTACAATAAAAACAATCTTTTAATAAAGGTGGTTCGATGGGCCATGGGACCCAAAATAATCCCTGGATGAAGCTGATGGGCATCGTTTCGCACAAAGATCGTCGTCATGACACTCAACCAAGCGGCCATGGTGGATCGAAAGAAAAAAATCTTAACCAGTAAGTACAAACTTGAAGTCTAAGGTCAGTTAAGGCTTTGGAAGTTGGTTTGAAGAATTGTTTTGTTTGATTGCACTTGATTCAGACACAAATTTCTTTGATCGTGAAATACAAACGTCATGTGGGTGAATAAGAAAGCTTCGGGGCTTTAAGTGGATGTCAGAATAAATTTAAAGTGAGGAAATTTGTTTGTAGTTATAATTTAAGAACTGAAAGTAAACATTAAGATACAAGACTTCGAAGTTAAACTTGGAATACATTTTTGAAGAAATTTAATTAAAGAAATAATTTCATTTCATATCTTCATTGATCAATTGTTTAAGGAATTTTATTTTTCTTTTAGATAAAAATCTCAATTTATGCATTCGACTGTCTATTTCCGTTTAAATAATTTAAATTTTAGTGGAAGTAAGAAGAACCGAAACGAATTCCATCACAATCGTCCGTAAAGTTTCAAAACGATAAAATATTCTAGAGTACAAAAGTATATTTCCCACATGAGACAAATTTCGTATTTATGAATTCCATTATCGGGGTTAAGGATGAAAACGTTGAGCAGACAAGAAGATTTATTTCATCGCTTCAAGAAAATTTAAATTCAATTTCTTGACGCAAAAGCGATTCACTTGAGTCATCCTAAAAGTTCATAAATTCATGAATATTGTAACTGATCTATGCAGAGTTGTAATGAATGTATCCCTATCAACATTAAATATGCAAATTGTCTCAAGAGATCGGAAACTAGACACGCAGTAGTAGATGTACTTAAAATGTTATTTATAATTGAAAAATTGAGTTGACGTTAAAGCTACTAAATGAGTCTTCTTGATTAGCAAAAGTTGACAAATTGTTGGTTCAACTTTCAACAAGAAAATTTTATCAAATTCGAAGCAATAGTTGCTGAGATTCACTACAGACCACATCTGTTATAAGAACTGAAAAGTTTGTTCAAATTACTAAGGCCCTAAAAACCACAACGTGAAGTCGGCTTGTAGAAACTTTAAAAAGTTTCACATTAATAACTTTTCCTAACAAGCCGAAAAGGTGCTTTGATGTAATTAGGGTAAGCCATGCTTGTGTGCTCCATTCCCATGGTAAACACAGGCTGATCGATAACATACAATAAATCACGGCAGATTTTCAAGACAGCTTGCGAAGCCTGATTTATTTTACTGTCACTTACTAGCTCAAGAGACTTGTGTAACCTTGAAACAAGCCGGTTTTTTATCTTAATCAAGTTTTTGTTATTTATTTTCCGACTTTTGAACTCTTTACAACATGCCTTCAACCTTTTGTTGATCCTATTTTGTCTTCAGTCATCCTTTAACTTTTCAACTTACGAAATTCTTTATCCATTACGAGAAAATATTTGTCTAATTTGTGGAAGCCCGTTCAAGCGGTTACAAATCTGTGCCAATAAATGAACGCGGTTGCTTGTAAATCAAATTGTCTATTATGTTCATCTGACTGAAGTGTCACACAAATCATCGAAACTCATTAAGTATAACACCAGATTTCCTTTCAACTCTCTACAGGCACTTTGTTTTCAAGTGTCGGCCGAGATAAAAAAAAAGTTTTTTTTTATGACGAGAGTTTTTCATCATTTTCAAAAGTCTTTATTCTCGTTTTTTTCGGATTTTCAAATGCTCCTACTGAAAACATTGTTTTTCTTTTCTCTTGATCTGACGACTCTATTATTAGACGATCATAGCCACTGCTTGTTAATTCGCGAAAAATCTCGCGTTCCGCTCAATAACATTGCTTCAAAGGTTTCAAATAACGTCACTCGGGATACTCTCGCACGCGTCGACGAAAACACCCCGGGTTAACAGCGATAATAAACGCTTAAACGTTGAAGTCATCATTGTATAATTGTTCAACTAAAATTTTGGGTGCCATAATCGATTGGCAAAGTGTGAAACGACAAGTTTAGTTTATGAATGTTAAAAAAGCCCGATTGTTTACTTAATCCCCGTTCATCACGACTCTTCTTTAAACATTAAAAATTAAGTGCCGACGAAACACATTCAAAGAATATTTTTCTCTGTTTCATTCAATGTTTCGCTTACTCTTCCACGTTTAGCGGCTTTCTAGCGTGTTTAAGCACATAAATTGTAAACATATTACAATGAACTTTTGTGCGTGTCGATGGAAGTGGGAAAGCGAGATAGGCAGAAGAAAATTCAATTTGATTATGCGGGATGTTGACAAACGAAAGAAACGCTAAATAATAAAACTTTTGTTTGAAGAACGAGAAAGAAAAGTAAAACACAGAGAAGTTTTCAATTTAGAAAACAAATACATTTTCGGGTGAAAACGAAGAAAGAAAAAAAACAAAGGTTGTGGAATTCGTTTGGAAAATAATGCGGAATGGTTTATGATAGGATCTTAACAATAGAATGAAAAAAGGCCGGGATTCTGAAGGCCTGTGAATCCCAAAAGATTTCATGGAATTTTGTGACAAAGGTTCGCTGATAAATTCTGCAGTCTACATTTGTGTGAATTGAATCAAACACAAAGGAACTAAAACCTAATTCAAAATTCCTTGAAAATTCTTCTATTTTCTGATTTAAGAGATTTTGAATTTTAATGAATTGCTGTAATTTGAACTGAGATTTAAAGTCAAAATAAACAAAATGAATTTTATGAATTGAATCTATGAAAGCAAAAATATGATTGTCCTGACACAAATCATTTGCCAATTAAGTTTAAATTGAACTGAAACCTAATTTCCATTTTAAATCCGTTGATCAAAAATTTTTCAATGCAATTAAACAGCCAGCATATTTATTAAAAAACCTTATCCATTCAATTACATTCGATTGCAAGGTTGATGAAAACGAATTCCATCACCTTTATCTGATTTTAGTAATGTTGATGACTCGAATTTCCACTCGTTGAAAAGAAAATTTCATCACGTCCTTTAATTTCCGGTTTGCCAAAATCAATTCAATTAAAAACACGGCAATTTTCAACGGAATTTTTGCATTTTCGATAGCTAAACCAGAAATTCAAGCAGCTTTCAATCTGAAGCGCAGTGCATGAAAACGTTCGGTGCTGATGTGTAGAAGAGATTAATTTAATTATGTCAGTCTATCGCTCAAAGCTTTATCGCAGCATAACGAAGTTTCCATGATTCTCTTTCACATCTTTTTCTAACATGTAAAACACATTTCCTTTCACTGTGATATTTCCGAATTTTCTACTCTTGCTTTAGCAAATTCTCAAGCGTGAAGTACTGAAAAAAAGAAAAGAAATTCTTCTTGAGGGTCCTGACATGGCTTCATGTTTAACGATAAAGATCTTTAAGTGGCGCTTCAATCTTCATCTCATCTTACCTTGCAAATTACCTAAAACCAATATATCAAGATTTTGATGTTTAGTGTACGAAATTTTTCGTTCCATTATCCTTTAATTAGCCGCTCCACGTTCCAAAAATTTATTAAATTTATTCACTGCCTGCAAAATTGCGCCCTTTGTTTATTATTAATCATTTTTTATACTGCTGAAAAGTTGTTTTCACCTTGTTAAAGAAACGGTTTACGAATGTGCTGAAGGACTAAACGAAACTTTTTATCTTCTAACTCGAATGAAATTTTCAACTGAAAAAGTTTTTTATTGCTGTCATGGGGTCAGAGCGACATTCGTAACATTAAGGTGAATTCTTTGAACTGTTGTGTCACCGTGAAATGTTAGCATGCAGGAAATGAGATTAAATATTTGTTGTAGAAAATGACTGTGACTAACACGAGATAAAACAATGTTGCTTAATCCTTGCGAAATTATTTTTCTGAACTATTTGCTTTGGTATTTGCGAACAAATAAGTTTTATTTGGTGAAATAAAAACTTTTATTGTTCAGTCACACCTTTTGAAGTTGAAGTTGGCCTCGTAAAACTTTTGCTATTAAAATAGTCCATTTTTAAAGTTGTTTTCGAAGCTTCAAAAACAGATTATGGTTTTAAAGCTGTGTCAGCTTTGAAAGATAATTTTTACCAATTATAGCCTAATTCGATTGTAATTTTAAATGAGTATACATGCTTACAATGCCAATTTTCGTACTTTTTCATGTTTGCATAATATATTTTTCTCATTAATTTTGCACAGGTGAAAAAGAAACTTGAGTGTTAACTTTCGCCAGTAAAAACAAACATTAGACAAAGCATTTTAACTCCATAAAAAAGCATTTTTGCTGAAAAGCTTCTCTTGAAAATATTACTGAAGTTTCTCTTAAAAGTTTGCGACCTTGCTGTTAAACGATAACAGTATGAATATCAGTTTGGTTGTTTATTTCAGTTCTTCACTTATAGATCTGAAACAACTAAATTTTTAGTGATTTTTAGCTCAGAGAAAAAAATGTTTCGTCGTTTTAAACAAAATCTATTTTGTCGGGATTTGCAGTGATTTTCTTATATTCTATGAACTTTTCACGGAAAATGTTTACTCGGATTGAGCTTCTTCGTCGTGTTTATCTAAAAAAAACATTGTTTGTGTTGAGAAGCGAAAAACTTTTTGTTTACTTCCGCAAGCGATCAAAGTGCCACAAACTCTTTCCAATTAGGTTTCAGCCTCTCGAAAGCTTTACTGGTTGTTTTTGACAGTAATAAACTCAACTACATAAACAACTTTCTTACCGAGTGTGTTGGCACGTTTGTACCAAATTCAAACAGGTTGTTTTTTCTTTGGGAGACTGTTTTAAGAAAATGTTGCTTGCGGGTGAAACGAAACGATAACGAATGAAATTGGGAAGTCAAAAGATTAAAATGAATGGGAGTGAAAGGATTCAAATCATCTGGAAATCCAAAAAGGATTTCAAATACTTTTAATCAGATTAAAATCAATTTTCATGTCTCCTTTTCAGGTAAGTTTCCAAACTTTTCACTTTATCATTGACCCGAGTGCTGGTAAGTGCTGATTTCGTATCCACGCTTATCAAAATAATTCCAATTTCATCTCAATTAAATTTAACGAAATTCAATTTTAATGAAAAAACAAAATGTTGTTGACTCGAAAACATCGAAATTAAAGCTTCTGAAATTGGTTAACTAATCCAAAAATACGTATAGAAGAATTTCAAAAATATGGTACAAGAGATTATCTCACTTATCAGTGTCGAAATGTGTGCTATAAATTATTGAAACGAGTTTTATTTCGATTTAGACAATTCAGTCGAAGGAGAGTGGAATTATCCAGATTCTGCATTGTTTCAAGCAATTTTGAACTTATTTTACTGTTCACTTGAACCGGATTGAACAAATTGATTCAGTCATGAGTCATGAAATTGCATGCAGTCTATCTATCATCAGTCAATGGATGAAATGAAGTGCAGGGAAGAATCGCATGAACATAATTGCATTTCACTGAATCACATTGAAGTTTTATTTTTTTAATGCAGACTGAATAATCTGGTGTAGATTCCACGAGTTCATTGTCTAAACTGCAAAGTATTAAAACCTTCCAATAAAAACATGAAAAAGTTTTTCAAGTTTTCAACAAAAAAGTGAAGATCCAGGGTTTGTTGTTCAACTTAGTTTCTAGGGATTCAACTTTCAAGCGTGTTTATAAAAGAAATCTGAAAGTTGTCAGGGTGAGACGGCACTTAAAAGATCCCCCAGGAAACCGAGACTTTGGATTAATAAAAAAATAAATTCCTACATATTTCGTGTGGAAAATAAAATTCAGACATTTTCATGACAAGCCGCATAAAAAGTATTATGAAAGCGCCAAGTTTTGTCTTTACTTTATAAGATTTTGTTTTTCATTTTTTCACAACTTTTTCAACGCTTTTCCCCGTAATTTCCTTTCCTTCTACTATCGATTTTCGCAGCTACACGTGCAATGAAGAAGCATGCAAAATATAATTGTTTGTTTGTTCACAATCCGCATACATTTTTCACCAGAAAACTTCGTAAACAGCTATCGTACTGATATTGAATTATTCAGACTGCCAGTTGTTGAAACGTACAAATGTGTGTTAACGGTGGAAGCTGTAACTTGCCTTGCAAAATCCCGAAACAACAGCTTCACGAGTAACAAGCGCGATACTTTATGTTTCGACAGTGAAAATGCATAAAAATCTTTCGCAACTTGTGCTTGTTCAGTGCTAAAGTGCCATACATTTTCATGATTTTTTAAGTGACAGTCGCTTCGGTACGCATTCAAAAATTTGCCATTCCTTCACAATTCCCTGATGGGATGGTGGCTTGATGCTCAGTTTTTGTTTGTGTTTAAACTTGTAATTCATGGATGATTAGAAGCTAAATCTACGAGTGTGGGTGAATTTAGGCAGATTCGTTATAGCGATCGATTAATTGCTTGATTGGAACAGACGCAGAACAAAATGTCTGCGTGGGGTGAGATTTCCTGAATGGCTAGATTTTAGTCTGTCAGTCTTGATTGAGTAATTTACACGTTTGTATAACATTATTTCATGAATGGAAAACTCAGTTGCGAGTGCAAAATTATTTAACGAGCGGAAAATGTTTGAACCTGAAACTTGGCTACGAGAAGGAAAATCTGCTTGAAATTTCCACTGCTAGAAAATGGTTTTTTCTGCAAACAAAAAACTAGAAGTGATGAAAATCAAAAGAGTTCGGGCTTTTCATCGTTGGGATTAAATGCTTAATTTATTGTGATAGCTCGTAAAATTATGAGTTTTTGAGCAAAAAGTGATTCATCGCCGCTTTTTATGATCTCAAAACATAATCGCAAAATCTCTCAAGTAAACAACGCGTTATAAAAATAAATTTTATTTATAAGTCGATTGCTTTAAAAATAGAAATTTCTACACACTTGAGCATAATAGTTTTTCCTTCTTTTTTGTTTTCCTAAAACATTTCGGAAAGTGATGAAGAAAAGCAGTTCTCATGTTCCAATTTTACGTTCACATATTCGGTTGAGTCAAGTCTCAATTGACGTCATCATGAATAGAAATTAGGTTTCGTATTATTTTTCAATCTATTTGAAAACAAACGATTTTTCGTGAAAAATCTTTGTGAAGAGTTTTCAGGGATTTCCTTTAAAATTTATCTTGCATAATCACCGATCATAAACAAAGTTCCAGAAGATAAACTGAAAAGCACAGATTTTTGTTGAGTTCTTTCTGCATTTTATAATCCTGAACGAGAAGTGTGCTTGAAACATTAAACTTGCTTTCCTTTTGCACAAAATACCAGGTGCAGACCATTTCTCGTGCTAAGATTCATGATGACGCTTGCTATAAAGTGCCTTCAAGTGGCTGTTATTCTAATGCTTTATTATGATTTGTGCAAACTATCTACAGGCTATATTTGTCAGCAATGACATCTGTGGTAGAATTTATGGCGAGTTTAATTTATTCATTCAGATTTTAATAAATTAACAAACTTAAATTAGCAAACTACAACTAAAAATAAACAAGAAATCCATTCACCCTAATAACATCCCATTCTATGAGTCATTTCAAAAGTCATTTCAATCTCGTAACTAGCCGTAAGCCTAATAAATTCAGTTTGTAATAAAAACTGGTAATAAAGCTGAGGAAATCTTTTGTTGATGTCGTGATGATGTCTGCTTGGATTACCATCTCGTTTATTCATATTTCTCAACGACTTTTGTCTGAACACAAAGCGAATCAGAAATCTCTGTTTCTTTTTGTTATTCTCTTCTAGAATCTACAGTGTTGATCTTCTCTCAGCTTTCTACTTGTCTCAAGTACAAAAATAAGAAAAGAAAATACGAAAAACTATTTTTGTATTCTTGTGAAGAAGCGTGAGGCAGGGAATGGGCGGTAATTTTTGCTTCGTAATTAACGTAAAGAGTTTGTTATTAATAAAGTGTAATCCTTGGGACTACCTGATGGGGAATATCAACCAGTTATGTAGTTGAAGCTTTAAAAATGCAGAAATCTTTTTGAAGCTTTTCAATGAACTAATAAAGATTAAGTTTCAAGAGATG